>JAKSZP010018934.1:0-60106 GCA_022478985.1 Massospora cicadina | reverse complement strand
CGGAATATGAAACCGACTCAACCCAAATTTGGGAGCAACTAACAAGCAATCACAAAAAAATTATACAAAAATCAGTCAATGAGCCAATCTGCCAGGATTTGCCATATTGTCCCAAAAAAAGTTAATTTATTAAAGGATTCCATTTGGTTAAAATTTCGACATTTCCCCCTTTTAACCAGATGGTAATTACCCTACTTCCAGCCTCAGCGTGTGGGGCAGGCGTCCAGGGCTTGCCCCTCCCCGGCACCAACAAATGCAGGATCCATTTCACAGTGGCACACTCCCACCACCTCTTCACCAACCCATCAGCTACTTAAGCACCAACCAGAAGAGACCTCATATAGTGAGCACCACTTTTGATATAAAACTGGCGATAACCACTAGATATGCCAAAAGATATTGCACAGGGTACAACCCACTAAGCAATTAGGACCAATGATATGATGATTGTTGTCCTTGAAACAACAAAATAAACTTCAAATAAAAATGGAGCACTTGCCCCCACTATAATCTTTTTATTTAATATAATAAATACAGCGGATCCTCGCTGTTTTGCTCACTCTAAACTATTAAAAATTTCCTCTTTCAATCATCTCATCTCACTTATATCATAGCAACTTTGGATGATACCACATCCATAGCTTATTTCAATTCGCCATATCTCATTGGTTCCATCAATTCTTCATTCCAAATTTCATGGTTAACTAATTTGAGGCGATTTCCCGACAACCCAATATCGCCTCAATTTGAGGCGCTCATATATTCATAACTCATATCAAACTTCTGCAGATTCCATCTATTCCACCATATTGTCTTAGGGCTTATCTTCCAGTCATATCAGAATTGCGACACCCACCATTATATTTTTTGCCTCTATAATGAACATAAATGTGATGCTTGTGTTGTCTTACCAATGCTTTGAGTTGAGCACACACTTCTGCCCACTTATGACTCCAAGCCAGGCTGTAGCCTGCAGCTGGGACATTAGACTCCAGGTGGTCCACTTCTGCAAGTGTGCAATTAATGACTGCTGATGCAGCCCAAGAGTTATGTGATGAGAGGTGGCATGCCTGACAGATGGTGTAAGCTTTGAAGGTTGACCAGGTAATAAATGGGTCCACTAGAACGGTGTTGCAAACTCTGTTGCTGATGTTTCAGCGTCTACTCATGAGGAAAACCTGAACAACGTGATCTCAGCTGAAAAAAGTTTGCACCACTTTGGTGCATGTGCCACTGGACTTGGCAAAGAGAAGGAAACCAACACCAACCTGTGGTCAGAGAATTTGATTTTTGTCATCATAAAGTGTGCAATCTGGGACAAATTTCAATGGGCAAGAATATGGTCAATGTGGGACATAAAGCTCAGCTGACCGTTTTGCACATGGGCAAGAGATATGTTGGGAAGTAGGTGTGCATGTTTGGGTAGGGTATCAATTAGCCCCAAAGTAACTTTTAGAACACAAATTTTGATGTGCCCCTGCAGGGGGGGGGTAGGCGCAGAAGGCCAGCGGTCAGTGGCTGGGTTGGCCCAGCAGTTCATATCGCCCACCACAAATGGGGCAAGAGGAAGTGGGTGGGAAGTAACAGCTGAGAGGAATTCCTGGAGAGCCCATGCACAGGTCAGGGCATAAATATTAATGATAACGTGCACCTCGTCATCCCATGAAAAGGACACTACAAGCACATGGCCATTGAGGTATGAATTTTTTTAAATAAATTTAAAATTACGGGTCACATGTATAAGCACCCCACATTGCAGTGACCAAAAAGAAAAGATGAGGAGCCCGGTGCCCAGTTTTTTGGTACCATGTGGACAGTGGGTTTCTTGAATGTCTAGGATGTCCATAGGTAAATTAATTTTAAAAAACTCAGTTTCCTAGACTGGGATGGTGAGGCCTTGAGTCCTCTGATGCTTGTCATTCCTATTGTGAAGGCTCCCTTCATTGCACCTTAGGTGCTATGGGAAGGGCCCCTTGTCCTTCCTTTGCCACTTTCTCAATAGCAGCAGCATTTTTTGAAGATCGCAGACTGTACATATTAGTTGCTTTCTTGAGGACATTCTTTACATAAGGCTTAGAAGTATGTTATTTGGCATTTGCTTATTTGTTACTCATTTTTTAATTGCTGTGCTCCTGCGGTGCATCATCAGAGGTCAACAAAAATTCAGGAGGGAAATGGATATTAGAATCAGTTTTGATTGAGGCTTGATAATTTTTCTCAGGTAAATCTGACTCACCCATCAGGTTGTCAGACATTCTCCTTTTTGATTAAAGAAAAAGAATGTTGGAGGTATTAGTGCTCCCAAATCTGCTACTATGATTGGCCCATCACCTGCCCAAAATTCAAAATAATATTGTGGATATCAACGCTATGAGTACCCACAATGAAAAGACCTTAGCAGATTCTTGGTGGAATCCTAACCATCGGAAAAATACGATTTATCACAAAAATTGGCTTAAAAAGGTAATAATTAATAATAGGATTACTCCAACTTCTCAGCCAAATTTGAGGAGTTCAATATCGCATGGATCTGAACCTCCGCAAGGAGAAAAGATCTTACCCATCAATGATTAGTGTGAATTAACCAATCATTACCATCTGAGTCTGACCACCTCCAAGGTGCAAAGATTTTACTTGACGATGATAGGGTAAAAATTAACCAATCATTACCACATGAGTTTGACCACCGCTGAGGTGAAAAGATTTTACTCGCTGGTGATTGGATATAATTCATCAAATCATTACCACATGGATTAGTTTTGCCTCAAAAATTTTATCTTAAATCTGATAGGCCAAAAGCCTATATTTCCTACTTTAGATAACTGAGCTTTACATTCTTTTGCCTCAAATACCCATGGTCTCAATGTCTGAACTATTTTAAATTGGAAAAACCAGTATCAAGAAAAGGTTTTTTCTGGTTTTGCCCTGCCTAAAAATAAAAAACATAAAAAAAATTTTAACAAGCGTTATTTATTACCTTATTATAAAGTAAATATCTCACTTTGAAAAATATTTGTGGCATCCATTGGCGGATCCCACACAGGTCCCAGGTTGATTGGCCCAATCTGATTGGTAATCGGATTCACAAGCCACTTCAGCAACAAATGACTTGGTGTCATCCTGGGTCTGGGCAGGTGGTATCACAGATGCGGCTATGGCCACTGCCTTGGCCGCTTCTCTATAAGCCTGCTTAGCCTTTTTTGCATTCTTGTGGGGACACAGGTTTGACCTTAATGTAACACCCCTGCGCGCCCCATGGGAAGGTGGCATCGGTGTCAATAGCATTTCATAATGGGAGTCTGCACTGCCCATTGCATAATGTAGAATTTCATTTTGTGTGATGCCCTCCTTGGTGGAGCATGTGTGGGCCTTATAGCAAAAAGCATGGCAAAAGGTGCAGATAGGGGGCGCACTATCCACTGTGATGCAAAATGGGCGGGATTTCTGCCCATCAATAAACACAACTGTGGTGTGGGGAATTAAGGTCAAATCTTCCACTATGATTGTAGATGAGGTAATCACAGCAATTGGTTTGCCCGATTACAGGTCTGGCATAAGCGTAAAGCGTTGCTTTTCAAAGGAGTGAAGTTCCCCATAGCTTTTGAGCCCACCCATGAGGTGTAGCTCAAGCACTGTGTGCTTTATCGTTGTGGGGAGAAAGTTGAAGGTTACAAAAATTTTGTTGACTTGGTCCACAAAGTGCACTTCATCTTGACCTCCCGTTGACCATCTGGGAGGTCTACCACCACACGCATCTCTGCAGCTTCATATGCTTCTTTTTTATTTTTTAAAATCTGAGATCCAACTAAATGTGGGTCATGGAGTGCGGTGCTACATATACTGCAGCTAAGAAATGGTTGTGCACATCTACAGGGAACTTTTTCCAAAGCGCCATTTGATTAATATCCAGGAAAACCCAAACTCCCTGCTCCACTGATGACAGGGGCTGGGAATGCGTAGTATTGATGAATTAGTTGTATTTCAGTTGTCAGGCTAGAATATTTTAAAAAATATTAACTGCCAATTTTTTATTTTTATCTGGACTGTTGGCGTCGCTGGAGCGTTTATGAATTTTGAATGGTGCAGAGCCCAATCTTGTGCCCTTTACTTTTCTAGCCCAACTGTTACCTAAGATTGGGTGCACACTAATCTCCTCAAAGAGATTATCAAACTTACCTAGTGTTGAATTAAATTTGTTGCAATAAGTGATTGCAACAAGAGAGAGAAGTTCCCACCGCTTCTTCAAAGTCAGTTTAGATGGAATTATTTTCCCCTCTCTAAAGTCCTTTGAGTTAGGTCAAATCTTAAGGGCCCCAATTCAATGCTTTATTAAGTCATTCCCCGAATTGAACATCTATTTAAGCAGTAATAGCACACTGAGGAAACTGACATTTGATTTTCTCAATTTTTTATTCATTAAAAATCTTCTGCATTCCCATTTTTTTGATTATTTCCAATCTTTTCTTGCCAAACTCTCTATGGCACTAACATGTGGCCCCTCAGGCCCTACATTAGTGGGTATACCAGTCATGATAGTAACTATGGCTCCTACATCAGTTAAGTGGGTATATCATGTAAGAAACTTCTAATATTCAACTCTACTGTCAAGGCCATCCGCCAACAGGATATCAGAATCCTCTGGGCCCATCTGTCTCCACTCCAAGTGATGATCCGCCCCCTCAATTCTGTTTTTGTTCCAAACTCTCCTATGGAGGGTACTAAACAGTAAACCAAATTTCACAACTCCCTGAAATAAGGACACTGTGTCTGGAGTGGCAAAAGCCTGGTTCCTTGCCAGGTTCCTTTTCATGTTTGTAATTCACCAGCACTCAAATTGTCACATACCTCCCTATATGAGTCAATGTCATTTTGAGCAGCAATGCCTCTGCATTTTGGCTTGCTTTTTGGGTGCTTTTGCATCCTGACTGATAGTACAGGCTAAACTTTCTCTGCCGTCTGCCTGACATATTGATGGTCCATTGTTTCCAGTCATGTCCTCCCTCCTCATAGAGATGGGCGCTGCAGTGGGTACCCTTTATAAATTGATCGTGCAGTCAATAGTTTGTCTTCTGCTGTTTGTTTGGTCTGTTGTCAATTTTGTGAGCATCGTTTAAGTTGCTTTGGAGGAATTCTTTCATGGTAGTATGGCTCCATTGGCCGCTACTCTCCCTCAACTTACCCTCAGGTAGGGAATCCAGGTGTTCCTTCCTGAGATGTTGCAAATCATGTCCTTGACGCCCTTGCTGAGGTGCTGATTTGATCCACGGTTGCTTTTAACAATGCCGCTTCATTGTAAATACCCAGCAAGGTGCATCTCTTTTAAATATTTTGAAGGCGAAGATTGTCAGTAGGTGCAAAGACTTCTGCATTCTGCTACTTAGGCATGTGACCCAACCTCACTTGTCACAGAATTATCAGCAGCATTAAAAACCCCTGTACAACGGTTGAAACAAATAATTTAATTACCTTCTCTTATTGCTAAAGCCCCTAGTATGGGCTCTGTTATAAAATCTGCGGTATTCAAGAGATACGTCAGAGAATTTTTGAACAGGTCTAACTCATTGAGCAATTAGGACCAATGATATGATGATCGTCGTCTTTGAAACAACAGAATAAACTTCAAATATATATGAAGAACTCGCTCCCACAACCCTCTTTTATTTAATATAATCAATACAGCAGATCCTTGCTGTTCTGCTTTTTCAAAACCAATAACAACCCCCTTTCTCAGTAATCTCATCTCTCTTATACCATAGTGACTTTGGATGATAATGCTTCCATAGCTTAGTAATTCAATTCACCATATCCCATTGGTTCTGGAAATTCTTAATTCGTTAAATTCATGATCATTTTATTCAAGGTGATTTCCCAACAACCTGCTATCACCTCAGCTTGAGGCGCTCAAATAATCATATCTCCTATCAAACTTGGTTGATTCCATCTTAACGCCATATTGTCTTAGGGCTTATCTTCAAGTCATATCAGAATTGCGACATTACCCCCCCCTTTGACTAAATGATCAGGCTCAATTGCTTATATGCCTGGAGGAACTTGACGTGCACTCTGTTGATTATTTGACCACTCATGGGGTCCTAAATATTATATGCATCCATACCTGTCTTCTCAATAGCCTCAAACGGCCCAATCCAGATTCTAGCCAATATGTGCTTTCACCTGAAACCATGTTGATTGTTTAATAGAACCATGTCCCACTCTTTGAACCGGGCTAACCTGCTACACCATAACTGATCAGCAGCTTGAGTCATAATCTTCTTGGTTAAACTGAATGAGTAGGCTCCTGTCTGCAATTTGATTAAGGTGTCAGCTAGAGTCATCAAATAACGTTTGGGATCCATTCTGCCAGTATCTTCTACATAGGAGTATAGCAGCGCTGGAAGAGCAGGGTGTCGTCTATATAGTAATTGAAAGGGACTCTTCCCTGTGTCAGGATGATAACTAATCTTATAGACGAAAATGGCATTAGAAAAGGGAACTCCATTCTGAGGGTTGATCCGCTACTAAATTATGGAGTTATAACTAAGGTCACATTGACCCGCTCAACCATTCCGTTATACTTGGGATAGTATGGGGTTGTCAAAACCCCTCAAATGGCCATTAGCTCATATAGCTTTGGGAGGATGTGGGAAGTGAAGTTAGTTCTGTTATCAGTAAGGAGGAACTGAGGGCAGCCATGCGCTGAATAATCATTCCATTATGAATTTGGCCACTGTGACCACCCCTAAGTCTTGTATCGCCCTGTCTTCAACCCACCAAGTTAAGTGGTCAATTGCCACCAGAATGTACTTGGACTGATTAGCTCCCATTAGCAGAGGGCTGACAACATATAGGGAAACTATATGTCAAGAAAAGTGCGGCTTCACTAACTGGTATGTGGTCTTCTGGCGGAATGGCTTTTTCCACTTGGCACTGGTGACAGGAGGAGATAGTATCAAGCACAATAAAGTTCAAGCTTTCCTAGTAATACTGAGGCCACAATAATTTTAACGTCTTGAGAAAGCCACCATGCCCAACAGTCCTATGTGCTCATAATAATAGTTGGCCGGGCGGAAGGTCTTGGGAAATTCACAGTAGTTCTTCCTATCCACTTATATAATTCCCCATTTTTCTGGAACGTATTTACCCTTATTCCATCCAATTCCTTGATAACTGGAGGCGGTTTATCGTCATACTTTCCGCTAAGCATCTTATCAAACATTATATCACTCCAATCCACCATAACTTCAATCATGGGTAACTTAATAAACAATTGGCATTCTGGTGTTTTGCTTGGGGTCAGTGTAAAAATTTAAAAATTTTATTCCTGCAGTTTAAGAGCCCATTGGTCCAGAAGCCCTTCAGTATCTTTAAAATTCTGTAAACAGCATGACGAGGTATGATCCGTTACAACTTTGATTTTCACCCCATGCAAACACACCCAAAATTTCTTATAGGCGTAGATCACCACTAAGCATACCCGCTTAGTCATGGTATAATTGCTCTCATGGCTGTTCAAGCTACTACTGCAGAAGGCTACAGGGTGCTCTTCTACTTCCTCGTCTTTTTGGGATAGGACTGCCCCCACAGCGGAAAGGGATGCATCCATCTAAACAATGAACTCTTTTTAAAATTTGGATATCATAACACCAGCGAACTGGTCAGTGCCATTCAAAGCGTATCAAAAGCGTGTTGCTGATGTTCCATCCATATGAACATGGTGTTCTTTCTTAATAACTCAAATAGTGGGCCCCTGATAAAGCTGAAGTTAGGGATAAAGCGCTGGTAATATCAGACCATTACCAAAAGTACCTGTATATCCCGCTTGCTGTTGGGTGAAGTCATTTTTTTTGGCTTCCCCCTTGACTGGTTGAGGTCTCAGCCCCATGGCATCAACAACGAACCCCAGGTACTCCATCTGGTCCTTAAAGAAATGGCATTTCTGGGGTTTGATTTTGATGTTGGCCTCAGCAGCCAGCAGAATACTGTTTCTAAATGGTCGAGGTGTTCAAAGAATGTTCAGGAGAAAACATTGATGTTGTAAAGGTATAAAGGATGCTTGACAGCTTTAAATCCCCTGAGAATAGTGTCCACCGCCCGTTGAAATGTAGCCAGGGCATTACACAGCCCTTGTGGCATCCAGGTTGGTTGGAAAAGACCTTTGTATGTGATTACAGCGCACTTCTGCTCTGCTGGTGGCAACTCTATTTTCCAGTAGCCTAAGATTAGGTCCATTGCTGAGAAAAAACGAGCTCCCCTAGCCAATCCAAAGCGTCATCAATCCGCAGTAAGGGATATGAGTCCTTTTTGGTGATAGTATTGAGCTTATGGTAGTCAATTACTACACTGTTGGTACCATTCTTCTTTTTACAATAACAACAGAAGAAGTCAATAACTCTTTAACGGTTCAAGCATCCCTTGCTCTAATAGCTTGTTATTTTCCTCGGTTACTACCTTTACCACCACCCTTGATTGACGGATCAGCCTTAACCTGATGGGAGGATGATCTCCAGTGTACAGCCTATGAACCACCCCCGCGCACATCCTAAATCATGGTCATCAACAAAACAAGAATTCTCTTTATATTTTTCTTAAATAAAGCAATTGCCCAATCCTTCTGTGGTTCTGACAGCCCTACTAATTCATTGTGCAATACAACTACCATTACACTGAGCTGTGGTTCAAAAGGCAGACAAAAATTCCTCCAGAGACCCAAACTTATCAACTAAAAGAACCTCCTCAACGTGGATTATGTTAAATATGCCACTATTTGGTGGCGGCGGATTTGCAGTGGTACCATTTATAGATTTGCAAATTAAACTTTGATCTCCCCATGCCCTGGTAATATAATGCCTGGGGCCACGTGGGGCTCAAACCGTGTTGCTGATACAGCCCAATAACTTCCTTAAACAGTCCGCCTGTAACTTTAATCACCAATTCAGTGTTCACTTTAACTTGATGCCCGGATGGAATAGATATAGATCCAGCAGCTCTGAGAGGCAGCCCTTAATATTCATTAATCTGTTAGAGAAGGGACCAAGTTTTCCCTTTACTTGATGGTAGAGCACAGGGATTACTCCGTCGCTATAAGATAAATTGATATCCCCCATAGGCCTTGGATAATTTGGCACTCCGCTAGAGGTGAAGTGAATTGGGATTTGCTGACCCAATATCTCAAAAGTCTCATCCTTCATATCAATGACAGCCCCATAATGTCGCAAGATTGCAGTTTCAATCAAAAGATTATAATTGCTATTTGGTAACACTATAGCTTGGGCTACCACGAAATTGGAGCCAAACAACAATGGAAGTTCACTGTATGCTCCCTCAGAGACCATGTTTTCCGCTCCAGCAGTGCTGTATATCATCCGATGTTCCACATCCAGTTTAATGTCAAACTGGCCACCAAATTTTGTGGAGAATATATTGTTAGGGGCACCGGTATCTATGATAGCACGGACTTGGGTTTTAGCTACAACCAGGTCGCAGTAAGTACATTTGGGGTAATATGCGTCTTGACTTTTTATAATATGAACATTTAAGGAGTCTCTGTTTCCAAAAAAACACGCAATCCCCTCACCAATTCTGGGGTATTGTTTTATGATAGTGCTGAATGGAAGAGAGATGCTTACTGCTTGCAAGAAAGGTGCTTCAAGAAGGGGTCTAACATTACAAGGGAAACTTGGTCAAACATCTGACAAGCAGGGCCCAACTTGCATCTAAGACCCCTCTTCCGCCATAGAAGCAGACACCACTCATGTCAAATAATTCAACCCCCAACTGGCTGCTAATATAAAACTGACTTACCGTCCAAGGGAACTTCCGCTGAAATTCTAATATGGGTTCAGGTGGGACGTTTGGGTTTGGTATAGCAGAGGTAGAGAGTCCCATCTCTACTCCGCTATTACTTTTCCCTGCAAGTACTGTTACAGTTGTGCAAAAAAGACCTGTTGATTGAGGCAGCACAGTGCCAGATGCCCCTGTTGACTGCATCTGAAACTGCTGACCCCATAGGGCTCATGTCCCTGATTAATGTGAAACAAGCCACGTCAAGAGTTGGGCTGGAAATGATCAGCTTAAACAGGTTTAGGGTGATAGTTGGCTGGTGATGATAAGCAGGTATGGGGCGGACCCTAAACTGCTGAGGATATTTGGTGGAATCTGAATTGGACAGACAAAGTTCTCCAAGTAAGATTACCAGCAGTGGTATTGGAAGGCTTCCGCTCTGTATAAGGTGGAGGGAATTTGGATGATATATGGTGCAAAAACAGAACAAATTAAGCAAAAGGTACATCTTCATATAACATTGGGGTCATAATGTTATATAACTCATGGTATGGCTTCACATCAGAAGTCATTGCAATACACACGTCAGATTCAGATAAGATTCTGGCCCCAATTAGCAAATGAGCTTCTACCATAAATCGCTCAGCAAACGTGTGTGAGGGCCTCAATCCACTGAAACCTGATAGTCAAAAACTCAGTCTTCCACTGTGACATCTTTACAGTTCAGCTGAACAACCGCATCACCTTCTCTTTTTTTCTTGGTATGTAATGGAACTGCCTGAAAGATAACAAATGACTTGATCAGCACTTCCGAATCCAAGGTAGAAATTAACTGTTTCGCTCTCTGTTGATCCAAGGCTCCTTCCATGAAATACAAATCGCTTAAAGAACCCATGAATATTCCCTCCACGATCAAACGGAGGCAGCTTATTGCTGCAAACCTCCTGGAGCAGCTCATCTTGTTTTATAAGCAAAGCGTCCAATGCCAGTTTCAGCTCTGCATAGGCAACCGGCCCAGCATGTAGTGTAGATACTTTATCTAAACAATCTGGGTGCAACATAGCTGGCAGCTGAGTTTTTACCATTTTATAATTGATCAATGGCCCCCCTGTAGCGAGCACCACTTTTATAAAATTGGCGGTATTCAAGGGATACACTGAAGGATTTTTTCACAGGGTTCAACCCACTGAGCAATTAGGATCAACGATATGATGATCATAGTCCTTGAAACAACAGAAAAATTCAAATAAATATGGATAACTCGCTCCCACAATCCTCTTTATTTGATATAATCAAAACAGTGGATCCTTGCTGTTCCACTTTTTTTAAACCAATATTAACCCCCTTTCTCAATCATCTCATCTCACTTATAACATAGAAACTTCAGATGATAATTCTTCCAATGATTAGTAATTCTATATAACATATCTCATTGGTTCTGGCAATTCTAAATTATTAACTTCATGATTGCCTAATTTGAGGCAATTTCCCAACAACACACTATCACCTCAGCTTGAGGCCCTCAATAAATTATAACTCCTATCAAACTCAGTGGATTGCATCCATTCTGCCATAAATGTCTTAGGGCCTATCATCCAGCCATTTTTAGAATCATGACAGGCTCTTTAGTCGCAGTCTTCCGTGAGCAAGCCCCAGCGCTTGAGATTTCTGGAGGTATGCTCCAAGCGATTTTCAATCTGCATTAGATTCTGCTTCTGCCCATCATGAGGTTTTGGTCACTTTATGGGAACTATGGATCAAATTTGTCAGGCAGCGACTTCCATTAATGCCTACATACACCATTATCCTCACCCTCAATTTAAATAATTATGTTTGGGTCGGGCAATGAGGTCTGAGATATTAAACCTGTTGTTAAACATTATCATATTGGTTCCAGGATCAGATGCAGCCTCTGACCCAAGTTGATTCATCCTGGTTCACCTGCTGGCAAGTCAATGGAAGTCCATCTTGAGAAAGAGTGGTGTCAACTCCTTACTCTCCCCCAATTTTGATCCCATAATAGGCTCGTTCTTCCCCCTGATTTGCTTGCTATATCTTCAGTGTCAGCAGAAATGACTGTATCTGCTAATAAAAGAATTCCGCCTTTTTTTTTTACCAAAGAAAATTAGTGTCAGAGCACACCAGGTGGCTTTCGAGGCCTTGGTTGACACTGGAGCAGCGGGTAACTTTTATGAGCCTGAGTTGGCCCACCAGCTTAATCTTGACCTGGACATGAGTCCTAAGGTTATATTCACTTCGTCAGCCTCCCAGCCATCATACAAAGTATGCCGCCCAGTACCTTTTTCAGTTTACCAGTTTAGTTTTTGTGATCATTTTTCAGCAATGCCTAACCTCATGTTGCCAGTAATTTTGGCTGTGAGCTGGTGGTGTAGGCAGCATGTAAGGATTCACCTTGAGCCTAATATGATGTCATTCTCTAATGGTCAGAATGAGGGCGAATTTCCTTTACTTGATAATTCTACTAAAACTCGAGGTTGCAGATCAATCACTTTCCTTGTTTCCCCTGCAGGACTCCCATCAGTTTTTCAAAAACGTTGATGGGTTATCAAAGAATTTTTGACTCTGAGAAGGCGGAATGTATTCCCCTACATAAAGTATATGACTTGGGGTTTTGGGCAACGGTGAAGGTAGTGAACATAAACTGCCCACTGTACCCACATACAGCGGAGGAAGAGTTGCCCTCAATGCATGGTTGAATGATATGCTTAAGAAGGGTTATATTTCTAAAGAAGCTTCCTTGGTTGCCTCTCCCATAGTCTTTGCCAAGAAGGCTTGATGGTTTCATTTGTCCCTGCTTAAATTTTGGTCACCTTAGTAAGATCACAGTCCACAATCCCTACCCTCTTCCTTTAGAACAGACAATTGTGCAAGTGATTACCAAATGACATGTGTTCTCAAAACTTGATCATGTTGCTTCCTTCAATCAGAACATGGTTGAAGGAAGGTCAAGAATGGCTTATTACAATCTGAACAAAACGGAGCATCTTCATTTTTTGAGTGATGCATTTTGGGCTAAAGAATACACCAGCCACGTTTCAAAGAATGATGAAAATTGTTGGGTGATCTCCGATTTTTGATTCACCTGCATGGTTGCATACATTGACAATATTTTGGTACACTCCCCTACTCCCAACCAAAATTCAAAGGACTTGGAGGCAGTAGTGGCTTCCTTACATAAATAGGCCTTTTCTTCAAGACTTCAAAATGAAAGTACTATCAGGAAGAATTCACCTTCTTGTGCAATCTCGTCTTAAAAGATGGGCACGCCATTCCCCCCCCAACAAGTTGGACGCCATCCGCGAATGGAAAACTCTAACGACCCAAAAGCAATTGAGAAGCTTCTTGGGTACTATCATTTTCTCAAAGATTTTACCCAGCCCTATTCCAGTTAGCTGCCCAACTTCATCTGCTCATGGGTAATAATGTCCCCTTTCGTTGGACACCTGAATGCCATCAGGAATTTGAGTCAATAAAAGAGGTGTTTTTGTCACCCCTATCCTAAAACATGTGGACCCCTCCAAATCCTATGTTGTAGCATGTGATGCCTCATCCGTTGCAGTGGGGACTGGTTTGCTTCAGGATCATATTGAGTTGGAGCATCCAATCACCTATTTTTCCAGCAATTTCTCTCCCACTGAACAGTCCTGGGCCATCTACAATAAGGAGCTGGCAGCCATAACATGGGCCTTGACCCATTGTCGGTATCTCTTATAGGGCGCTCATCATGAGTTAATAGTGCGCATGGACCACCAAGCCCTTCTTTATTTTTGCAAACCACAGAAGTTGGCACACCGGCTGGCTCAAAGCTACTGGGATTTGTGTAGCTTCAAATTTAAATATGAGTTTATTGAAGGAGCCCTCAATTTTCTTCCCAATTTCCTAAGTCATAACACCGCACATTGTCCTGTTGACTCAGATGAGGCAGATATTGTCACAGTCATTCTCCCCACCCAAATTTTTATTCATCATACCAATCATGGTTTTGGCATTGGACAGCTCTTGAAGCGCCATTTTTTCCAGTTTTAGCAGCCCAAAAGGCCTGTGAAGAAGGTGTGGATCTTATGGAGCAGTTGTACCTCCCTTCTTCAAAACATTACTTATATTCCTGGGAGAGGGTCTCATTCAATTTTGGCACAGGTTTGGGTCCCCATCTTCTTTGAGCTGAATTGATTAAGGCTCATCACGATCCCCCTGCAGTTGGACATCCTGGAAATAAGAAGTGTATTGAGTTAATCAATAAAACCTATAATTGGGAGGGTTTGTCAAAGGATGTTCCAATCTGGATTGTGGGTTGTTTAACATGCGCGCAGGCCAAGTCAGACCGATCAGGAAGGAATGGTCTCCTTCACCCTTTACAACAGGCTGAGGGTCCATGGACATTTGTGTTCATGTATTTTATCATTGAACTTCCCAGTTTCAATGGGTTTTCAGCAATGATGGTGGTTGTCAATTGCCTTACAAAATTTTCCCTACATATTCCATGCTCCTACACTAAAACTTCTGAGAAACAACCTAACTTTTTGTGCGCCATGTGTTCTCTCTGTTCATTCTCCCATAGGATATTGTCAGCGACCGTGGGCCCCATTTTATGGCTCAGTTCTGGAATGAGCTCTTGTCAAACTTTTAAATTACGCCCTGTTGTTCTACTGCGTACCATACCCAATCTGATGGACAAACTGAACGGGTTAATCAGATCATGGAACGGTACCTGCGGTTCTATGCTGCAGCTGCTCAGGATACCTGGATGATGACCTACCTCGCTCAGTTTTCATATAATAATAGAACGCATGCCTCCATCGGGTTTTCCCCATATGAAGCAACCTTGGGGTACAACCCACATTTTCAGTCAGTCTGTGCCTTTGTACAGAGGTGCCAGCTGCCGCTGACCATGCCAAGCATATTTGGGCCACACAGTCTTTGGTTCATGAGCATCTAACTAAGTCTATAACGGACTAAAAACAGGTTTGCAGATCAGAAGCGGCTCCCAGCGCATGAAATAGAGATGAGATGTATGTCATGCTTGAAACGCATCATTTAAGATGCATGTGCCTCTTGGAAGTTTGCAAGTAAGCATTTGGGTCCCCAATTTTTGGAGGAAGATTTGGGTAATGGCGCTTTTCATTTAAAATTGCCACCTCACTGGAAGCAACATCCAATCTTCCATGTTTCTCAGATGTTCCTGTTTAAGGGATCAATACCCTCAATTTAGAGCCTATTGTGGTTGAGGGTGCAGAGGAGGCTGAAGTGGAGGGCATCCTGGCATCCCTCAGATCATGGTGGTCTATTCAATAAATCGTCACTTGGATGGGCTATACGTCCTATGAGAACAGTTGGGTTAGGGCACAAGATTGCGCAAACTGCTTGGAGCTAGTCGAGGTTTTCCACGCCACCCACCCATAAGTCCCTCTTCCTCCCCCAAAGATTGTTACTTTAATGGCGATCAAGAGCCAAAGGCTCATAAAAAGTGGCCCTCACTCAGTTCCCCAGGTGGTGGCGCCCCCTTTGGCAAAAGGAAAGGTTAATGTAAGTTTGGAGGAGCGTCCCCTCTGTCTAGACTGGGTGTTGTTCCCATTACCCACTAAAAAAGGGTCCTAAGAGGGCATCTGCCCTCTTATCTCACAGGGTGATCTCGCCCATGTGGTAGACGATAGCTGGGTAACAGCTCTCCCTCTGAAGATTCCACCATCTGTACCTGCAATTTCTATAAAAAATTAGTACAGCGAATTAAGGAACGTTTGCGCCAAATAATTGGAAGCTGCCACCCTCATGGGCTGAAAGGTTATTTTTAGTACTAGATGGTCCCAACCCAAGGGGGGATTCATCGATGTGGCTGAAAGGTTATTATGAAATTGATGGCTCTGAGCCCTCAAAATAAGGTCAGGAGCCTTAACCCTTGGTAATGAAGCTTAATGGGTTTGCACTTAGTAAATGAGGAATCAAATGTCAAATCCTTGGTAAAACTCACCAAGGGCATTGGCCCATTGGGAAACGTAGCCATTGGCTCAAAAATACTCTCAGAAAACATTGGGGACAAAGCCCAATTGTCATGTACCACCTGAGGCAAATGTGTCAAAAACTAAATCTTTATTGGAACTCACCAAGGGCATTGGGTCATCTTCAAAAGTCGCTGATAGCCCAAACCCCTTCCCTCAAATTAGGATCATTTTTTGATGCATCTCACTTGGCCAAACAGACGCTGAACCAACTGGGTGCATAGGCATTGGGTATCATAAACCCGTTTCTAACCTTTTTGGGACCACCCCTACGTGTGGTGGCCTTATGAGATTCAATTGCCCATTGGATTAGATGCCATCATGCTAACCATCAGAAATGTAGTGAAACTGCAAGTCAGGCGTCCAAGCTCAAACTGAAAACAACTTGGCCCACTACCAACTCCTTTAAAGTCAGCTTAGATTGAATTTGTTTCCCCCCTCTAAAGTCAACTGGTTTAGGTCTAAACCTTGAGGGCCCCAATCCTGTGCTTTACTAAGTTATTCCCCGAATTGAACATCTATTTAAGCTTTAATAGCACAGTGAGGAAATTGACGGTTGATTTTCTTAATTTACCATTTATTAAAAACCTCATGAGTTCCCAATTTTTGATTTATTAACAAGTTGTCCTTGCCAAACACCCTATGGCACTAACATGTGGCCCCTCAGGCCCTACATTAGTGGGTATACCAGTCATGATAGTAACTATGGCTCCTACAGCAGTTAAGTGGGTATATCATGTAAGAAACTTCTGGGAATTCAACCCTACCTTCAAGGCCATCTGCTAGAAGGATCTCAGAATCCTATGGGCCCATCTGTCTCCACTCCAAGCGATGATCCGCCCCCTCACCTCTGTTTTTGTTCCAAACTCTCCTATGGAGGGTACTGAAACAGTAAGCCAAGTTGCACAACTCCCTGAAATAAGGCCCACTGGGTCTGGAGTCGCAAAAGCCTGGTTCCTTGCAAGGTTCCTTTTCACGTTTGCAGTTAACCAGCACTCAAATTGTCATATACCTCCCTGTACAAGTCAACATCATTTGAGCAGCAATACCTCTGCATTCTGGCTTGCTTTTTGAGTGCTTTTGCTTCCCGGATGGCAGGACAGTCTAAACATTCTCTGCCATCTTCCTGACAGGACCCTTTATCGCCTAAAGAGAGAGGATGAGTTTTTCATTAAATCTCTAGCTATGAAAATCATTATAAATCGAGTACTTGGATTCTTCTTATAGCCCTATTCTCCCCTCAACATTCTTGAAGGGGGACTGTCTTAAATCGCCATCTCAACTAAAGAAAAAGAATGTTTTGGGTGCTATTAGTCCAAATTTAATGATACTATGCCACCTCTCTCTCAGCGTAATGATCTAACCCAGAGTAATCATTTTTCCTACCTTCTTTCAAAAAGGGTAGATCATGCTGTCCTTGTCATTTGTGACCTTTAGTGGAATATCCCACCTTAGTTGTAGAGTTGCCCAAGCACTAGCTCCAATTCAAGGCTTTTATCTATGAAAAAATCATCCCCTTTTAATGTTGAAGGGGTCATAAAAGGTGAAATATTTACTCACCAACCACAAGCCAGAGTCTGTGGGGCTCAGCAACTATGAACCTACTTAAAAAAAGATTGGGTGTAATATAAGATTTTTACCACATGATTTTATCATACCCATGGTGTAACAATTATATTATGCTAAGACCAATCGAGATGAATAGATTTCATGAGATCTGATAGGCCAATTCTCCCTTCAACAAAGCCTTAAAGCCTTTATTATTAATGATTCTAAACTCTTATCCCATTATTAGCCTTTGAAGACCCTAAATACTGGGAGAAGACCTTAAATATCTATTTTATCATACTTAGCACCTAAATTTGGAAATTTATAAATTATTTTGTAGTTCTGTATATTTTAAGTGAGATCAATTATTTTGGCAACTAAAATTAGTACGTTGTTAAATTATTCAATTTTGGCACTTGCAAACAACTAGCTAACAGGATTTTAAACATTCTATTCAGATGTCCATAATACAAACATGGTCTTAAGATTCAATTGGCCTTCTATGCAGATAAAAGATGGGAGAATTAATAGGGAATAATATTATACTTATCCCTTCTAAAACTTGTCCTCCAATAACATCTCAAAGTCTTATCCTCTTGTTCAGTATATGGATACAGTGAGAAAATATGTTAATCAAGTCCACTGTCATATCAAAATCCAATTCATAAAACAAGTGATATGAAAGATAGTTGTCCTTCTCCATATTAGAAATAACTTATTAAGCCAAAACGCAGATGGGAAGTAAGGGGGTATACCAGTAAGAGAGGGGGTTGCAGAGATGGAGCCTAGAGCTTATAATGGAGAGAAGTTATCAGCAAGAGGAGACTCGCCGCATAATTGGGTACTCCCAAAAAACAAAAGGTTGGATTCCAAAAACACTATTCTCCTGTTGAATGCGACACCAACCAACCCCTAGGTATACTGGAAACAGTAAATCTGGTACCACGGAAAACCAGTTATAAAACAAAACTTGAGCAAGTAAATTAAATGAGATGTATTACATTATAATAAACATTGGAAAGAAAATACCCCAGAACAGATGCCCATATTCTAAAGTCCAGATACAGATCTTACACCACTTTCAGACTCATAAATTCTTGCCCACATCTGTATATAAGAGATCATCAATTGGCAACTTTTTGTGAAAACCAACTTAATACAAATATTAATGAAAAGTAGACATGATCCTGTATATAGTTCAAGTGATTGCTAGCTGAAATATGTTAATCTCAGGAACATCAACTGGGCTAAATCAGAAAAAGAAGCAGTCTCCTCAGCAATAGGGGTTGCATCCTCTCTGCCTATTGTGCCGCGTTAGTATAGGTATCAACGGATTCAAAACCATCTTCTTTGCATTGGCATCTAAATTAACAATTGGAGATTGGGAACCTGAGCACATTACTGCAGAGTTAGGGGATGTGGGGATATAATCAAGAAACAACGCTCCAATACTTGTGACCTTCCCAAGGTTTACATTTGTCTTCAAAATACTAAACTGACCACCTGAAAGCTCAACTTCATGGGATGTTTTACAATACCAGGTCTTTAAGTTAATCTCCCTAGTTACTTAAAAGCTCTTATTGTATTAATATGGTGCCCATCAATACCTCATCATATAGGTCAAGGGAAGCAGATTCTGTTTATTAGCCAGACAATGCATCGCTTAATTCACAGAAAAGGGTGGAGACGGCGGAGATTAAGGGCCAGTCTATTAAGTCATAAACTGTACCATTGTTAATAAGACTGAGCAGCCATTCCAAGTGAGTAACTACCCAAAAAACCCAGAATACAAAAGGTACAGCCACATATAAGAGTTTGTCTAGAAGATGGTGAAAGGATGTCCATAGGGGTCGCGCCTTCCAGAAATTGAAAACCATGGCTGATAAAAGATATTGGGAATATAAATCAATAATTAGTAAAAATAAAATCTGGGTTTTATTAATTAAAAAACTTAAATAAAAGAATATACTGACAGAAGAACCTATTAAGACCTGATACCTTATCTGATTAAGGAATAAATGAGGGTAAATAGGGACAATAAATCCCTAATTCATCACGATCCACAAAGCAACACTAACAAAAACTTAATATTGTTTGTGGAAATCTGGGAGCTATGTGCTCAAATACAATAATTAATTAGCATCAAATGTTAACTTTCCACAATGTGCCTGGTTTAGCTCTTTTGTCTACTGCACAGAATTCTGATATGTGCAAATCAATAGTTGTTGATATATAATCTGATAAAATATGTGGGCGGTTGATACTATTATGAAGGCTAGTATCCAAGCTGAGATTTTCACAAACAAATATTCTCCTGCTTATGTTTCTCCTTAGAACAGATAATTACAATTTTCCTTCAGCCCACTGGTGCAGGTACTAATAAGCTTTCCAGACAAGAAGGAAATCTCTATCCCTTTAACTCCTCCTCTGGAGTTGGCAAACTCCAGATTACAACAGAGCTTAACCTAGTGGTAGTAGATTCAGTGGCTCTAAGAGAACTTCTACTCTTGAGACTTGACCAATAATTCAGGCTTTAAGTCCTCTCCTAGGACTTATCCAGCAATTATGGTTCAGTGGCCTTTTTGGAGAAACTTCTATCCCTTCCTATCTTAACTTAGGAGCTGCAAAGAACTTGACAGAAATATCTAGCTAACGGACTTTAGGTCCTTCAACTCTGATCTCAAGAGTAATAACATACAACAAATTTATAGTAGACTAGAAAATTTTTGTGAGACTGATAGATTCTGCTTTTTTAAGTAAAAAAGGAATATATAAGGCAATATGGCGCTCAACTCTTCTGTTGGTGCCCCAATTAGAAATGGAAGACATTACTGTTGAGTCCACTTTCCACAAATTGCTCACTGATAAAATGAGGCTTCCGCTAATCTATACACCATGTTGGGATTCACCGCCAACTAGACAATAACTTGCCACGGATTATTTTTTGGTGTTATCATGTCCAATGCCCTCATCCAACCCCAGAGGATTAACACTATTAGTCTAGAAACCTGCTTGGATAATTGGGCCCTTTACCCATCACCAGCAGGTTAATTGCTTAAAAAGTTAAACCTCCAGTTGCTGACACCAAAGATGTTGTAATCGCCCAGAACTAGTAATTATATAACTTTAGTCAATCGCCAACAAACCCAGATTGAGACCTATAAGCTAATTTAAATAAAAATTATTTAATAGGAAGTTAAACTACTTGTTTTATTGTCTGTGATAATCCTGACGAAACATTAGTATCTTGTGGATCAAACCTAATGTATTACTTAATGTTCATTAGGAATAATTCACTGAACAATAGTTAGCATATGGAATGATAACTCCCAAATCCTTAAGTAGACATAATCCCTTAGAGGATGAGAAGACATATTTATAATCTAATCAGGCGGGACAATATGGTCATATTATAAAAAACTTAACATATCCCACCGCTTTACCAGATTATCCAGCAGAATGTAAAAACTTCAGGGATTGACGCTGCCTTAGCCGTGGTCATAATTCTGCCATCATACTTTAATAAAACTTCAGCACAGCGTGGTCTTCCCTGCACCTAATTCATCACATTCCATGCTCAGAAATGCTATTTTTTTCTCTATTTCCTCCTCATTGCTGTCTCCTCAGAGTAAGTTTCCACGACCCCATGCTATGAAAGACTATTTTATTTGTTCTTGCAATTATATGATCTGGCAAGCTTATATTAGCCCAGTTGGGCTTATTTGACTATTAATCATTTAAAGAATATTCTCGCGCAGCTTCCATAATTCCTTGTTCTTGTACTCCCTAGGTTGGGATTTCTATTTTATATTAGAGTGGATCCTCTTGACTTCTTTTTTCTAGAGCTTCTTTCCAGTGGATACAGTTTCAATTCATAATGGTCCTGCCTCCATATTTAATCACTATAGCGCCTTGGGACTACTCACAGTAGATCCAGTTTTGGTCTGGGCTGATCCTTTTATTTATTTGGTGAAGGTTGACCAGGGGACAAGCACTTCTGATATAGTGAGAAAACTAATGAAATTTGACAATTAAAGACACCCCAGAGGGTTCAAGGACCAATTTGTTGTCTTCAGGATCACCAAGTTTAGGACGGTAGGGAAGGAGAGTTATTCTGGCTTATTCTTGGATGCAGCATGTGTGAAGGAAAGGATCAACCGTTAGGAACCATATGGGGAACCATGTGTTAATTATCCTTCTATTAAGGGGAATCATATGACAAAATAGCCATGCATGGAAATGTTTTAATATATGGCTGTGGAAGCGATGGATGGCTTCTTAGATTATGGGCGCTGCTCCTGTAAACGATTCCAGTACCACGTATGTATCATCCATAGTGCTATTGCTACTATTAACGCTCTGAGGGATGGGTGGATAGGAGAGTCCATGTTTATAGAGAACATGCTCCTTGCTAGACTGAATGGATGTCCGTTTTCTTGGCGGAATAGGCGCATGGCCTCTTTCCATACAGCCACTGATGTTGGGCATTGTTCTAAATGGTGGGCTAGGCTTCCATACTGACCACATATTCTGCATGAGGTGTGAGTGGCATTTGACCGTTCAGCTGTTCATAATACTCTCCTCATGCACCTCCATACATGTGCTCTTATCCTGAATTAGAGTAGATGGTAATGTGTGTATCTCCATACTCTCCTTTGAGTCTCCAGGTTATAGGGTATGTCCATATAGTCCAGGTAATTTACTCTGGCTATGGTACTTGGGCTTTTGCTTATTATATTGTCTGTTACTATTTAATCATCGATCTCCTGTCTGTGAGTTAGCCTTTGGCGTCCTCAGTGACTGGTTTGGCCGTTTATGTGGATATGCCATGTTGCTCTTCTCATGGCTAGGAGTATTTGTTTGAAATGTGCAGAAGTGCCGTGTGGTCCTGCAGCTGTGGGATGGGATGCCAGATAATTGATTAATGTGTTTATGTGATCTTGGCTTTGTAATTGGAGTGCACGTGTGAAGTTATATCATGCTGTTCTGGCCCAGTGTGTATTTGGAAGATCTGGGCTAGTCACCTGAGCTATACAGGATCCCAGTGTATGGGTTGCTTGCTCTACATGATTAGTAAGCCCCATACCTTCATTCCTTCTAGAGCCAAATAGGGTTTCGAGGTGAACAGGGGGGTTGTGGTTGGACCATAGCCATCCTTGTAATAGGGCATGGATTGTGTTGAAGGATGGTGAGAAAGCAATTGCATGGGCCGTGAACCATATGATTGATAGAATCATAGAGTTGGCTACCGTGACCCTTCCTGTTAGACCTGTTTGGTGTCCATGTAAGTAGGCAATGCGTTTTGTTATTTTGTCTAATAGTTGATTTTCCATCATGGAGTTGGCGTAACCTTCTGCTTCCAACCATATTCCCAAGTGATTAACAGGGCCATCTGTTGATTTGGTGACGAATGGAAGTTTCAGTGAGGTCGTTGCTAATTTTCTCTTCTATGTCTGGTCAGTAGTCTTGATGTTGTATTAGCTTATTGGCTCTGGGTAGTTAGCATCCACTGGGTCTGATATTTTCCCAGGAGTATAATTTCCGTTTTCTCCATGTTAAGTGATGCGTTACTTATGGCTGAATAGTCTTGTATTATCTTCTCAATTCTGCAAGCGTCCTGATTTTTGGATATGCCCACCACACAATCATCAGCAAAGGTCATCTTTTTGACTGGTGGTTGGCCCTTGACGTTGATTCCCTTGAGAAGTGTGTTTGTATTTCAGATTAGGGGGTCTTAGCTAAAGTTGTAGAGTACAGGGCTTAAGGGGTCTCCTTGTTTTCGTCCTCTCTTTGGGATAACTGGGTTGATTAAGAAGCCTGCTCACCGCACAGCCATGGTCGCAGACTTTGTAAACAACATTACCCAGTTTATAGATATATCTGGAAGCTTGAATGTTTGAAGGCATGCCCTAAGATAGGTCCAGTTCAAACTGTCATTTGCTTTTATTTAGTCTAAAAAGACAAGTGCTCCAGAGTTTAAGACCGGCAAACATTTGCAACTGTGTGGATGTTATCCCATATGGATCTTCTTGGAACAAATCCATATTGTGATGGGGATATCGCATCTGTTGCAATTTCTTCTAGTCGTTTATGCATAATTTTTGTGAAATTCTTTTATCTGTGTTGGTTATGGAAATTGGGCGCCAGTTGGATAGGTCTAACCTGTCTCCTTTCTTGAATAAAGTGACCGTGTAGGCTTCTTTGCCTCCAGGTAGGAGGCATTGGTTCCATGATACACTTGTTCATTGAAGCTAAAAGAATGTTAGAGATGTTAGTAAAATATTTTATGTAAAATTCATAGGGAATCCCATCAGGTCCAGGGCATTTCCCTCTTGGTGCAACGCGTACTACTTCCCATAGTTCCTCGCGTGATATTAGGTTGATTAAACTGTTATTTTGGGCTGTGGTGTCAATATGTGCACTTCTAAGGAATTTTTTGATTTTTTCTGGTGCAACCAGCTTGGATTTATAAAATTTAATATAAAACCTGTGCACTTCAGTTGTGATTTCTTTGGGTGTTTCCTTTAAGAATATGTCCTGTTGATGGACCTGTGTATAAGCTATCATATTTTTCCAGGCGTGGAATCAGCAGAAAGAGTAGCTCAAGCAAGTTTCTCAATCTCTTATGTTTTTGCTTTTATATTAGACTCCAACTTGTTGTTGGTGTTCGCAGATCAGGGTTTTTAAACAATCAGAAACCTCCACCCATTTGCGACCCCATCCTGGGCTGTATCCCGTGCTTGGTACATTGTTTTCTAGATGGTCAATTTCAGCCAAGGTGTGTTTGATAATGGCTAAAACTGCCCTGTGTCTTCTATATGATGTATATTTAATTTGTTGGCTTGTTGAGTTTTGAAATTTTCCCAGGTGGTTAGTGAGTCCAAAAAAAGGTGTTTGATAATCTTGGTTTGAGGAAATTTCCTCCATCCAGGATTGAAATTCCAAGTCAGCTAAACTTTCTGGGCGTATTCTGCACCATCTGGGTGCTTGGGTACTTGGTTCCACCAGTTTGTAAGACACTGAAACAAGCTGATGATCAGAAAATTCAATTTATTGTAATTTTAATATTTTTGAATTTGGTGACAGAAAATTATTGGTGCAACTATTAAGTCTATCCTTGACATAGAGACAATTGTACCATTGTGACATGTAGGTGTGTCATGTTTTATAGCAGGGGTTGCCTTTTTGGCAGTGGATCATATAGTACCAGGGTGGCCTTTAGTACGCGGAGTTCCACTTGCCCTTGTGGTATCTCCATTGTGTAAAACCATCAGTCATCTCTGGGTTAATCCAGCAGTTCATGTCTCCCATTATGAAAGTATTTGCTGGTAGATTTAGTTGTGTTAGGGATGTAAAAAATTTCTTCAGTCATGTGCACCATTTGGGGCGTATGCACTGGCTATTGTGTGCACTTCTGTGTGCCATGAGAAGGTTACAGCAAGTACGTGGCCATCCAGGAACAAATTTTTATTAATAAATTTGAAGTTTTGGTTCATGCTTACTATCACTCCACAGTGGAGCAACCAAAACAATATTGTTGGGAGGAGCATTTTTTCCCATGCCTCCTCCTCTCCCTGTGAACAGTGGGTTTCCTGCACCGCCAGAATATCCACAGGTGGGTTTGTAGGAGACTCAACTTCTTGGCCTAGGATTTTAAGGCCTTGAGTCCTGCTGTGTTCATCATCCCTATCTCTACTGAGATGCCCAATGCGCCTCAGGAGCGGTTAGCAGGGCCCCTCAGCCCTACTCCCTTACTCACATTGCTCTCCACTGCACCTCTGCTGTGGAGAACATAACCTTGAGTAGGAGTTGGGGTGTATTCTGCTCCTTTCATTGGCGCAGTTTTTGCTTCTCTCTTGGCTTTGCTTGGTTTCAATATTATTGCGGTGCAATTGTGTGCTTTTATTTGGCCACACTATTTTCTTGCGCATTCCATTGTTGATTTTACTTCCTGATTGAGTTAACTCTGAAAATTTTGGGGGTGCACTGAACCCCAATTTTGCTGCATTCATTTCTGATTTTGGGTTCCGCTGAATTCAATTTGGTCAAATTGGGTGTATGGTTTTCCAGGGATCTGATTGGTTCATTGACTCAAATTCCTCCATTTCTTCCTAAATCTGCTCCATGATATGGTTGATTCCACCAAGGCCTTTGCCTTGGCCATGGCCAGCTTGAGAGCTTGTTTGGCCATTTTTCATTCTTTTGGGGAAATTGGGTCAATTGTTTTATATTGCCTGTGTTCTCCCCAGTTGAAGGCTTATGTAGTATTCATGATTTTGGCGTATTCTGAGTTGTCTTCGCCCATTTCCTCCTCACAGAATCCCATTTCTCTCAGGCCTTCTTTTATGGGGCAAACATGAATCTTGTGCCCAAAGGCCTGACAGTGGTTGCATATTGGGGGTGCACTTTCCACTGTTGCATGGAACAGCTGAGATTTTTCCATTAATGGTGAAGGATGCTATATGAGGGATTTTTGTAATATCCTCTATTACATCCTGGTTTGGCGAAATAATTGCTATTGCCTTCCCCATGCTAAGGGTTGGCATCAGCTGGAATTTTTGCATTTTGAATTGTTTGATTTCTCTGTAGGCCTCCAAGCCTTCTCGGAGATGTCTTTCAACTAATGTGCTCGCCAGTGTGGTCAGAAGATAGTTGAAAATTAGAAAATGTCTTTGAATTCAGTCCAATGGGTGCATATGGTTGGTACCAATTGCTGTCTGTTGGGAAGGTCAAGTACCACTCTGACCTTCGCTGCTTCATTTGCTTCTTCCACAGTTTCAAACCCAAGATCTACCCAACCTTTACAGATAGTATGGGTTGTTATTACACCATATGTGGGAAAAATTTATGTTGGGCTTCGCTTAACTATTCCCACATTGTTGGTGTTTCTACGCCCAGGAAAACTTGTTTCCCATGTTCCGCCAACAACAGTGGTTGCAATTGGGATACTTCCATATAGCTGCAGTATTTTACCAAAAATTAATGAAACCTGTGGGAGCGCCACCTCGGATTTTTATTTTTACTGAGATTTTTGTTTGTACCTGTGCGCTTGGTACCTTTGGGTGGTGCAGGTCTGGGTCTGCTGCCCTTTACCGCATTTTCCCAGCTCTTCACTATATTATTCATACTTATCTCAGCTGGTATTGATTAGCAAATTGTGCTCTTTGAATCAAATTATATTACTAAAAGTCATAGTAATCAGAAAGAAAAGTTTTTGCCTGGGATGATCCTACTGGTAATATAATGGAAACCACCAGATGATTTTGATAGCAACAAAAACAATAATAAACACTTTATATTTTTGTATTTTTATATATTTTTCTCTAAATTTTTATTTATTATATCATTTTTAGTCTTTTTGCAATGAGACTTAACCTATAGATAAGTTCAGAGGTCCATATTTTCTTTTCCCCTACTCTGGTTCAAAGAAACATTTTCTGAACTTAAACAGCTATCATGGTTGAGAGGTCTCTTTTTAAGACCTGACAAACTATCATTGTTCATTGATCTTTTTCTAAGAATAAACAACTATCATGGTACAGAGAACCCCTCTTTGGACTTGACCAACACACCAGAACTTAACCTATTGTTAGTAGGTTCAGTGGTTCATTGGGAACATTGCAATTATTTTAGCCTAAATCTAATACTTTAAGTATCAAGTATAGACCATTTCACTATACATCCATCAGTGATGTTTCTCAGCATATAGGCATCTCTCGCCAGCTTGAGAATAATCTCAAATGCCCTATCAATTGGCCTTCATTCTCGACTTTTCACTGCTTTTGACAGGTCTGAATTCAATTCATCTTTTGACAGCTGTTTTTTAATCTACTCTGGTATAATAAAATGCAACTTTATCACCAATTGCCAGTTCCATTCAAATTTTTCATCATTTTCCCTTAAATTGATTTTCAGCCTTTTTTACTGGCCTTAACATTTCTATTAGTTCCTATGACAGATCTTGAGTTAAAACTTAATTGTGCAGATTGGTATAGTAACATTAGCTTCTTCCAACTTCAATTTGAGTTGATTATCATTCTCAGCACCTCTTGCATCTTTAATTATTTGACTAATAAGATTGAGCGACTTCCTCCATCATTTTTGCATCAATTGCCTTCATTTTCGACCTTACTAACATAGTAGCATTTATATGCACATTGAATCTCAACCTAATGGATCCTCTATAAATAAATCTGAATCATCTACTATATCTGTTTTCTATATCCAGTGAAACAAGCTCCCTTGCAGTGCTAATTTTTTCTGCATCTATACTGCTAGATTTTTTCCTGAACCTTGAGCAGTTTCTTCCTCCTCTTAAGGCAACACAAGAGTTACATTTCTTCTTGGGTTCTTCACTCAATCTTTAGCAGCAATTTTCCCAGTCGCATTACCTTTCTAATTGTGGTTTTTATATTTATCTGTCCATTTTGGTATATCAGATTTTTCCCCATTAGAACTTGATTCTGATGATTGGTGACTTTTCCAAACTTTTCTATAACGGTATCTTCACATTGCACCATAGTTTGATCCTCATCAGTCAGAATTTCTTCATTAAATTGATTGGCGCATCAAATGTCAAGCCTAATATTTTTATAAATTCCACCATTTGTAATGTAAAAGTGTGATTCATCAGCAACAAAACCAGAGCCTGTTGTAGATTCTAGTGGGGCTGTATTGCCAATTGCATTGCTATGCATGCATCAAAATCTCATAATACCTTTGAACCATTCTGAATCTGAAATTCCTGGTAAAGACAATCTCAAAATCAGCCAAGGTTTTGTCCTTTCTAAATTGGTTATTCATAAACTCCTGTTTAAAGTTTTTCACCCGTGAAAAACTACCAATATAAGCACATTGGCTTCACGCCATTACTATAGGTCCAGTTATCAACGCTAAGGTAAAGTAACACCATATTGTGAAAATTAGTGTCTAGGAAGTTCATGATAGTTACTGCCTTCTGTAAGTCACTATATCTTAACATGGTCATTTCAAATAAGCAGGAAATACCGGTGCGTTATTCTGGTGAAATGTGGGCAATTATAGTTTAATCCAAAATACATATGTTGATCCACTGACAGGGGATTCCTGCCTGACAACCCTACTAATAATTGTTGTTCCTTAGGGAGGCTTTTTAAAATTACAGCGAAAAATCCAGGCATACTTATTGTTAGTTTTATTTTTCTGACTGGATAATCAGGCTATCAATGTCAGCTTCATTTACCTCCATTAGGACGCAAAATACACTTGTGGTTTTCTAGTTCCTTTATGCACTTCAAGAAGTGCATCATATCTTTTTGAATCAGGAATAAGCAGCCTCTATCCACTTTACATTCAGTCTTCTATAATATTTCTTGAAAAAATTTTACTCCTTTCTTTTAAGGAGGTGACCTTTTTCAATAAATATTGCTATTTGAATTTTTTGACTTTCTCAATATCTTCCTTGGCTTTCATCACCCATTCATACAAAGAATTAAAATTTTTTGCAGTCCCAAGTTTAGTGCATCCTTATTAATGGTGTTTAGTTCCATCCAAAGTTTCCTAAGTTAGTTTTTGTAAGACATTATAGATATTGTGTTCTAAAAAATTTGGCTTAAAAACTCAACTACACCCTGTAGTGAGCACTAAATGTAGTTATCTGGGAGCTATGTGCTCAATGAACATCAGTAATTAGCACCAAATGTTAACTTTCAGCTATGCGGCTTGCTTTAGCTTCTTAATCTACTGCACAGGTTTCTGTTATTTGTGATTAATAGTTGTTAATATAATATGAAAAATATGACTTTTCTTTCTCATTACAATATCTATTACAACCTATTCAATTCAAGACTGAATCTAGTTTGATAACCTCACAGAGGATATTAGTCTGCGCCCATGTCAGGGAGCAGTTGGGCAAGCAATGTAAGAAGAGCAGGTGGAAGGCCCGCGGGCTCCAATGTTCAAAAACGCCCCGGAGAATCCAGCGGAATTGACAAAAATACTAAGAAACTGGCGGTCACTATTTCCCCAGAGATACTCGCATGGCAAGCACAATGCAACCAGTACATCAACACGCCACACTCCCAGCCACTTTTGTCAGTGGAATTCAGAGTCCGCGTGTTTCTGGACATCCAAAAAATGGCCTTATGGGAAAAATTTTGTAAAGATGTACACACAATTTTCCTGACTGCGGTGTATGTTGCACCTCACTCCATGTCACGCGGTTGGCTGGACCTAGGTTTCGAAAGCAAAATGGCAGCAGATGAGGCTGCAGCAGTGCGCGTAGTGGTTGACCTCCCCGAAGGGCAACAGGTCATCAAAACTAAATGCACCAGATGGACAAAATTGAACCAAATTTTCCTCACGTTCAACTTCTTGCCTACTATGGTAAAACGTGACAATTTGGAACAACACCTGAAAGATGGTCTCGCTGTATATGGCGAAATACAATCTTTTGAAATGCAACGCTTCACACTGATGCCACACCTGTGCACCAGCAAAGCCATCGCAGTGCTGACCCCAACTGAGGAGATTGCGAAGGACCTAACCCAGATCCCGCACTCCACTTTTATTGATATTGCAGGGCATACCACCCACCCATTCTGGGTGACCGTGGACAGTGCGCCCCCCATTTGCACCCACTGTGATGCGTTCAGCCATAAGGCACATGCTTGCCTCATCAAGGAGGGCATCACATTCCAAGAGCACCCCTCAGCGGCCATGGCCAGCGGAGAGGTGCACTACAAACCAACTGCAAGCACCAAGGAGGCCTTCCCGTGGGGAGCACAAGGCTGCTACCTACTGGTAAAGCCTATCTCCCCACAAGAGTGGAAGAAGGCCAAGCAGGCCCATAAGGCCGCAGCCAAAGAAGCGGCCAAAGCCACCACTGCTATCCCACACTCACAACGCCAGGAGGACATGGAGACCTTCACGGTGGAAGCAACTCAGGAATCCATCAACCAATCAGATTGGGAAGCCCATGCTGAGTGGCCACTCAATCTGAGGATCTGATGGGAGATTCAATCTCACCTAATCATTGCACCCAAGCTCCAGTTGAAACTGACTTGGGACCTATCCCAACTGAAAAAAATTTTTGACCCACTCAACGGTGCACCAAACTCATCCACACCGCAAAAAATTTGTCTGACGTCGGGAAAACAAAAAGCAAAGGCTAAGGCCAACGTGACTCTTTCCACAAAAATCAACAAAAACTCTGATAGTGTTGCTGCTAACACCCACACTGCTGTGAAGGCTTGCGGGGAGCTAGAAGAGGATGGTGGGCCTGGGTGCCCACCCCTCACACCTAAGGTGTGATGGGGGAAACCTTCACCATAGGGACGTTGAATATCGCCGGACTCAAGGCCTCCCTGTCCCAGGCTAGGAAACTGAGTTTTTTACAACACAATTTACCCATGGATATCCTGGCCATCCAGGAGTCCCACTGTCCATGAGGTTCCGAGGAAGCTTGGAAAACAATGCTCCTCCCATCCCTATCCTTTTGGTTGATGCACTGTGGGGTGCTAATTCAGAAAAATAATTTTTCAAATCTTTATCCTCAGAAACATTCCTAAATGGCTGAGTGCTTATTGTCACCTTCTCATGGGCCGACGTAGAACACGCAATCATCAACATCTATGCCCCAAACAGTGCACATGAGCATCAGGAATTTTTCTCATTGGTCAAATCCCTCCCGCTACCCCCAGACTCTTTCATAGTCAGCGACATGAACTGTTGGCTAAACACACCAACGGATTGGTGGCCTTCCTCACCCTACGCCCCAGGGTCATGTAGAACTATGTGTTCTAAAGGCCACCCTTGGGTTAATGGATGCGCTGCCATGGCATGCCCCACTGCTTGTAAATATGACATGGCCCCACGTCCACAACGGCCAACTAAGGTCCATGACCCGCATCAACATTATTCTAACACCGGCGAAATTCCAACCCCACATCTCCCACTTCAAGACAACAAAATTGGAATTCTCTGACCATTGACTGGTCTTGCTAACCTACCACCTACCTGTCACAGCTGCTAAGGCCCCACATTGGTTCAAAATCCGCCCCCCAAGCTCAGGTCGCCAGGATTTTCCACGTGGGTAGAAGAGGCAACTATGGCAAAAAAGTTTGTTGCACCATTTTGCGTGGACCCCATTTCCACATGGGCAACTTTCAAAAATGACACCATCTGCCACTCTCGCCATCTCTCCTCCAGATACTCATGAGCCACATCAGCAGTTATCTCGCGTGCTCTGGAAGAATTGGCACACTTGGAGTCCAACATCCCAGCTACAGGATACAGCTCTGCATGGGGATGGAAGTGGGTGGAGGCAGCTGCCCACCTCAACGCACTTGAAAGACAACACAAACATCTGGTTTGTGTTCAGTACAGGGCCATATGCATCACAAAAGGCGACAAGTGCACCGCACATTTCTTTAAAAAATTTTGCACCACGCCAGAGCGTGGCCTGCACACAGGTGTAAAGATCGGATAATTCCATTGCAGACACACCAGCCAAAGTGGCAATTGAAACGCAACAGTATTACTCTGAGTTGTACCGCTCTGACCCAATTCAGCTGGCTGAAGTGGCAGAATTTCTCAACCAAGCCCACATCCGCTCCATTTTTCAATACCTGCAAATAATGAATTTAATTACTCCGAACTAATTATGGACAGCTATTCGCGGTGCACCAAAACGAAAATGCCCAGGCCCAGATGGCATTCCATATGAGTTCTAAAAAATATTTCAAATATATATCCCCATTGCTGCTCGCCTCACTTAACCAAAGCCTGATGGAAACGCGCCTCCTACCAGGAGGACATGAGGCCTTCACTGTCACACTCTTCAAGAAAGGGGATAAGCTAGACTTAGCCAACTGGCGCCCCATTTCTCTAACAAACACAGACACCAAAATTTTAACAAAAATCATGGCTAACCGTTTAGGGACTGTAGCATCTGCCACCATCTCCCCAGAACAATTTGGTTTCATCCCCAGAAGGTCGATTTGGGATAACGTGCACTCTGTGGCTAATGTATGTCAGTCCACAGCCTCTGGGGCACTTGTATTCTTGGACCAACAAAAGACCTATGATAGAGTAAACTGGGAATACCTCAGGGCCTGCCTCCATCAATTCCGCTTACCCCCTCGCTTCATCAACTGGGTAATGCTGCTCACAGAATCTGCAACAATGGCAGTGCGTGGCCCTGGCTTCCTAACGGAAGTAGTCCGCCCTCAAAGGGGCTTGCGACAAGGGTCCCCCTCAGCCCACTCTTATACAACTTCATCCTTAACCCTCTACTGCGAAATGTGAATGCCCAACTCACTGGGGTCCACGTGCCAGGCCAAGCCCCAGTCAAGATAATGGCGTTCGCAAATGATATTGTGGTTGGGATGTCTAATAATCAAGATGCACGCGCACTTGAAGCTCTCATCAAGGAGTATTCCCGGGTAAGCAACGCGGCACTGAACGCTTCCAAAAACGAAATCATCCTCCTTAGTTGGTTTCAGAACTGCTGGACCCCAGCAATTAGTTCCCAACCCAGCCCATCTGCTCGCCCACATCCTCGCCCTACCAATTCAAAACACATCGCCCCACTGGTGCTCCCCTTCGTGCCACGTCCTACCATAGGACCAGTACGCCATCTGGGCGTGTGGATGGAGGCAGGCGGATACGTGTCAGCAATAATGGAGTGCCATATTCTGGATAATGTGACGAAGCGAATCGCCTCTCTCAGAGCCGACCCTACTTCCCTTACTGGCAGGATTGTTTTAGCCAACTCCATGCTCCTCTCCAAAGTCTGGTTTGGAGCCCACGCCATCCCCTTCTCCCCAAGCTTCTACAAATCCTTGTACGCCTTGCTGCAAGGATTGCTTTGGTCAGGCCGCCTTCCACCAGTGCAGCTAGAGGTCATGTTTGGCCCTCAACATTATGGTGGCATGGGCTTGTTTGACTTCAAAGCCCATGCCGCCAAGATCCTGGGTACCTGGATTGCAGCCGTCACCACCCCTACACTCCCCTCCCAACACTGGTCCTGCGCAGCCCGCTCCAACTTCTCCCGCGCCTTGGGCCTCAACAATCCATTGAACCCCCACTCCCTGATGAAATACCTCGCTTCACATACATCGGCCACAGGTCCTCACGGGACTAAGACCCACTACAAATGAATCCTACTCTCCATGCGAAGCGCAGGATGGAGAATTCGTATTAGTGGACATACAACCCAAAGAGGCCGCCCCTCTCCTCAGTTCACACAAGAGGTACAGGGGCTACCCATCCATGATGGCGTGATCCCCATTCGACCCCATGTCCTATCCAGGGTGGACTACCTAGACATGATGGACATCCCTTACTCCATTGAGACCCAAAAATATCTGCAAATATGTACACCATCCTCTGTTGCAACCTCAAGTCCGCTCCCATGTGTGGCGCTGCCTGAGGTGGGTGTATCGTACAGCTGAGCGCTCTAATGCTTTACACTCATCCTGTGTCGTGTGTGGTCAGTATGGAACGCTGTTTCACCGCCTTGAGAAGTTCCCTAACTCTAAAGTGATATGGCGCGAAGTTCAACGTCTTCTGGGCCAGGATCAAACGCATCCCTTCAGTCTGTCAAGAGATATGTTTGCTCTATCAATGGCCTCCCCCTTCTGCCCTCCCTTCGTGCTTTGGTAGTTGCAATCGCCATGTGGACCATCCACACGATTGTCTTAGATGCCATCGCAGGCTACACCCCCACCCTCCCAGAAGCGGTCCACAGATTCTGGTCCCATTTGGTGGACCACTTTCAAGCGTGGATGTTTGGATACCTCCCACCTCGTCGCCAACAGCTGGTCTCTTCCTGGTTCCCAGTCTGGTTCATCAAATCAGACCCCTTCCTCCACACGTGCTCAATTGTGGCTATGGCCCCTTCACACATTTCCTCCCCCTCCCCATAAGTGGCGTTCCCGCTGGCAACAAGAGATAGCTTCGCTTCTCTGGGGTGCCTCCCCTGGTACTAAGTTTTGTCTCTTCTGAGTCATATTCGGAAGTGTCCGTCCCATGGTCAGCCTTCCCCGCAATAAACTTAAAATTTAAATTTAAATGATATGAAAAATATGTGGGTGGTTAATACTATTATGGATACTAGTATCCAAGCTGAGATTTTAACAGCTTGATATCTCTCCGGCTCAGGTTTCTCTTTGGAACAGGTACTTATTTTTTCCTTCAACAAACTAATGAAGGCACCAATAGGCTCTTTAGACAAGAACTGAATATTTATCCCTTCAACTCCTTCTCTGGAGTTGGCAACCTTTGGATTATAACAGAACTTAATCTAGTGGTAGTAGATTCAGTGGCTCTTAAAGAACTTCTACTCTTGAGACTTGACCACTAATTCTGGCTTAAAGTCCTTGTCCTAGGCCTTATCAAGAAATTATGGTTAAATGGCCTTCTTAGTGAAACTTCTATTCCTTCCTCTCTTGACGCAGTAGTCACAAAGAACTTGACAGCAATATTTAGACAAATGATATCTAGCTCTTCAACTTTGATTAAAGAGTAATAGCATACACAGATGTATAGTAGGCTCGAAATTTATGAGACTGATAAGATTTTGCTTTATAAAAATAATTAACAAGAAAATATATAGGGAATTCGGAGCTCAACTCATCTGTTTGCGCCCCAATTGTAAATGGCAGACATCACTGCTGAATAACCCTCCACGAATCGCTCACCAGTAATGAGGCTAATACTCATTCATTAATCATCAGGATCCATCGCTGACTAGATATTAATCTGCCATGGGTTGGATTTGGAGGTAGCTTGTTTCAACGCCTTCATCAACCTCAGAGGATTAACTCCATTAGGATAGCAACCTGCATAGGTAATAGACAAATTTACCCATCATTAGCAAGTCTCATTGGCTAGATAGTTTGTCAATTTCTGACACCAAAAGAGTTGTTAACGCCCAGCAACTAATCAATATACCCTCAGTCAATTGGTGACAAGCCCCAATTGACTCCTACAAGCTAATTTAAATTTAAATTTATTTGAGGTTCGCTGACCAGGGGATGGACATTACCAATACTCAATGAGCAAAAAAACTAAATGAATGAACAAATGGAAAGATAAAACCAAAACAAAAAGCTCCAACCAGGTGGGGAACTGAATATTGCTAACCTACCATGGCAGAGGGTGAAGGGGTTGGGCAGCTCTTTTACAGGCATTTTCTTCAAGACAGAATCATTATTGTTGTAGAAACAAAAAAGTGGAGATCCAGGGCTTTGGGGCGTAAGCGTGGTGTGGGTGGATGTTAATGTACAATGAGTTTTCTTTTCTAAGATCATCTTGGAAGACAGCTTCAGCAAACTCCGCTGAGTGATGTTCAGCTTGAATGCGGGCTTTTGGAAGTTGGGCAAAATTGTTTATACTTTGGTGGGTGATATTATCAGATGGGTCAAAATCTTCTAGTTTCACCACATATATGACAACAGCTTCAGCATCTTTAACCAAATTGGTGATTTCGCCTCATGATGCTTTGGGGGAAGCTGAGTGTGGTCAGCCCTTCATGGTATTGAGAAACTGAATGGGCCACTGGTTTGCGGAGGTTTGGTAATAGGGTGAGGCCACCAATGCTAAGGTGAGCTGGTGGTCACTTTTTTAGGGGAAGTCATTGGGTTTAGGAATGAATCATTTGGGGGATAGGGTTTTGTCAAAATAGATTTGTAAAATTTGGCTACTTATAATTGTACTGGTCGAGAGGTTCACCAGATTCCTCATTAATGATAAGTTAACCTGATTTGTCAACCTTAGCCAATAAGTCCCATGGATTTTGGTTCACAATAATAGTGTATGAAGAATTTAGGTGGGTAGAAATTAAATGGGATGTTTGGATGTGTATTGTGGTCCAAGCCTGGCTCTGATTGGTGGGGGTGAAATTATGTGGGTTAATGTGGGTGGTTGATTAGGTGGGGGCTGATCTCCCACTCTGGCCCATTGAACTAGAATGTTGAGTGGGAGGGGAAACAAAACGCCTCATATGAAATCCACTGAATAGGGCTCAGAAGCTACATCAGATGAAGTGGCTCAGGGGCAAGATTTTTTTGGAATGGCCAAACCCAAAACATAGGGGAAAAAATCTTGTGAATATTATCCACACGAGCCCAAAAAAGTTCTCAGGCGCCGCTGCAATAAAAGCATGGGGAGGTTGGTGGCCTATGGCAGGGTGGTGTGGGATTATAGTGGCAGTGGCGCGAGGGGCAGCAAGGCGTCTGCAACAAAGGGAACAGTGAAGACTAGGTTGGGCTGAGTCCCATAAGACAGAAGCTCCACAATCTATTGTTCATATAAAACTTGGGGGTGGGAGGCTGGAAGGGAGGGACGCAAAGGACAACAACAATGAGGTGCCAGACAGGTAGTGAGTTCAGGTATTAAGTATGAGAGTGTTTTTGTAAATAAGGTGAGTAGAAGCTGCTGCTGCATACTCCTCTATATCTAGAAGCCTAAGTCAAAATAGCCCTTAAATGGATAGAAATCAATAAAGCCAATTGGTGCAAATGCAGCAGTGGCAAGTTTGATAGTTGCTTTTCAGCATACAGGAATAAACGCCTGAAGTCAACTTGTAGGCAAAATTGGATTGTTGGACGAGGGAGGGTGAGAGGATAGGAGTGAGAAGTGTAGATGCGTGCAAGGTAGAGTGGTTAGTCACATGGGGGGATAAAATGGCTGTTAGAGGCTGTCAGGCTATTTGAACCCATCAGAATGCATTTGCCTGAAGAGCAAAAATGCTAGGTGGTGGAGCACTGCTGCCCCACACTGGAGCAGCAGGATGCAGATCCAAGGACATTAATTAGAAAATGGACATGGCCAGATGGCAGTGGTCAATTTTAAATTTTTTTTATAAAATTCGCTCAAAAGTAATATTAGGTGGATAAAAAAGTTCCCTACAAGATAATTTAATATTGATTATTAAATTTTTAAATCAAACTACTTGTTTATTGTTGAGGATCATCCTGACAAAATATTAGTATCTGGTGGATCAAACCCAGCGGATTACTCAATGTTCATTAGGAGTAATTAAATAAATAAGAGTTATCATATGGAATGATAACTCTCCAATCCCTTAGCGGGCCTCATCGCCTAGCAGATAAGCAGACATTTTTATAATCTGTTTGGGTAGGTTAAATGGCCATATTAACAAATCCCAACGTTGTTGGTGGATGAGAAAATGAGCCCAGATCATTCCAATCCTTGCTCAGATTGCTATCAAAATTTTTATAAAGTTTATAACTTGATCATGGCTCAGCAGATGGACAGTCTGTTTAGTGGGGTTGACAGGACAGGGAAAGCACACAACTATGGGTAATAGTTTTTATCCAAACTAAATAAATATGTTTACAAAGCTAAACCTATTAAGGATGGCCTTGATGCACTAGCTGGCAAGTTGGAAGGTTAGGAAGATTGCCAACTCAAATTGGCTTTGCCCAACTTGTTAGCATTTAGAATATGGTTATTTCCTCTATGAAGACTCAAAGATATTTCTATAACCTTACCACGTCATAGAGTAAATTAATTTGGCGTTTTGTGCTTCCCCCTGGCCTCTACTACCTTATTTCACACTACCTAATCATGCCCAACAATTCCCAAGTGGTAGGAGGACCATAAGGGGAGAAACCTTTGAATATAAGGCTGTGATCCACTTCTCATCCACTACATAGGGATATCGCCCTCGTTGGTGAAAAGCAAAACTGCCCTCTTAAGGCCCTTCTTAACTCTATGGGGGAATTCCACCTTGTATAAACGCAGGGTTATTCCTCAGAACATACACTTGGGTCGCCCCACATATATTTTACTACTACTTCAACTGTGCTTTACCCTTGCAGAGATATCAACTTTAGCAAAATTAACTAATATTTTCATACTTTTATTAAACCAAGGTAAGCCGACCAGGGGACAGACAATACCGAAATATGTAATGGGATATGGAGAGGTGAAATATAGCAAGATTTAGGCACCCCAGATTAGAAGAGCTACCCCTGTTGCCAGCCATTACCACCAGGTATAAGGGGTTGGATGCCTTACTCCAAAGGGGTTTCCCCTATCATGGAGCAGGTGTGGAGGAAGGGGTCCATATGCAGAAACCAGACTGGGAACCATGATTCAACGAGTTTTTGTTGCTTTGGCCTCATGTATTCATATAGCCAGGCTTAAAAGTGTTCCAGAAGGTGTAGGTGAAATCTGCTTATTGTCCCACGGATGGTGGGTATGGTTCCCTTGAAGACATCCAGTGCTACAGTGTGGATTGTCCACATTGAAAAGGCGACTATCAGGGAGTGGAGTGTGGGTGGTATTGGGGATACAAGTTGGAATTTGAGGAGGCTTCTGGATATAGACAGCTCCGGGACATTTTGGGTTCTTAACAGATGCGCTATTCCCGCCATATGGCTCTAGATGGGGGGCATGTTTCAAGGCGGTGGTGCAGGGTTCCATCCCCTCCACACACTGCGCCTTCTGCATAAAGATTTGGAGCGATCTGCTGTTTGTAGTGTCTTCTGAGGCAACGCCATGTGCTAGCTCTTACCATTGACTGGAGGAGAGGATGATGTGTTAGCCTCCATATTGCCTTCTGTGTTGTGAGATTGTATGGGATGTCTAATGCATCTAGGTAGTCAATTCTCACGATGAATGGGGCCACATCGTATGTGTCCCTCTGGGGGTGGTCCTCTGGTTTCCTTAGCGTGAAGTGAGCTCTGGGCCTTCCCTTCCCTGACTAGTGCCTGTGAGAGTGACGGTCTACCCCATGTGCCAAATATGCAGAGGAGGCGTTTGAAGTCAGTGGGGGGTGGTTCCATTTAGGCCCTCTGCATTGGGGCGGTTTGCAAAGTATATGAGCAAAATGGATGGGTTATGTGGGTTAGATAGTTTGAGCGCCTGTGAAAAGTTGGCCCTCGCCGCTCTGGACAAGTGTAATTGTGGGAGGTCTGGGGCTAGGACTTTCTTTATCCAGGTTCCAAATATGCGGTTGGCATGGGCCTCAAAGTCTATTAGGCCCACGCCTCCGCTGGAGCGTGGGATGAAGAGTGTTTCTACCCGTACAGGTGGCTGGGACCCAGGCCACAGCCATCCCTGGATTTGTGCGCGGATTGGGGATATGAATGTAGGTGAGAAGGAGATTGAGTGTCTGAGGGAACCACAGCTTTGGGAGGATGAGTGAGTTGGCAACTGTTACTCGCCCCATTAGTCTTGGGGATCTTCCCTTGAGGGAGGCAACATGGTTTTACACCTGCTGTAGTAGTTTGTTCTCATTTTGTCTCATTGGCATATCCCCCTGTTTCCAGCCATATCCTAAGGTGGCGGACAGGGTTGGTTGTAGGAGCTGATGCGAAGGATAGGATGAGTGGGTTATCCTTCATGGGGGCTGTGAGGTTTGGGAGTTGTGGCCCAGTTGTTAGTGTACTTGCCTAGGAGAATTATTCCTTTTTATGTTGAGCGACGCGTTGCTCACAATGGAATATTCCTCTAGATTGCGTTCCAGCTGTTGGGCATCATTGTTGTTAGCTATACCTGTCACGCAGTTATCTGCAAAGGCTAGTACCTTGATTATTGGTTGACTTTGTGCAGCTATGCCCATGAGGCGTGTGTCAGCGCCGTGAAGATAAGGATCAAAACTGAAGTTATACAGTAGTGGGCCGAGGGGTCCCATTGTTTGAGCCCTCTGTATGGTGTGAATTTGTTAGTTAGGAAGCCAGGGCTGCATACAGCCATGGATGCGGATTTTGTAAGAAGCATCGCCCAGTTTATAAATCTGGGTGGGAGTTTGAAGGCGCTTAGGCATTCCTTCAGGTACGTCCAACTAACGCGGTCATATACCTTCTCCTGGTTTATGAATACCAGGGCTCCAGTTGCTTTGGACTGACATATGTTGGCGACAGAGTGTATATTGTCCATATTGAACGCTCTGGTATGAACCCAAACTGATTGGGTGACAGGACTTTGGAGGTATTGTGCCTAATATGGAGGCTAAGATCTTGTAAGTAGTTTTTTATCAGTGTTATAAAGTGCAATAGGGCGCAAGTTGGCAAGTTCAGTTTGTCGCCCTTCTTAAACAGAATTCTGGCATAGGAGTCCTAGACCCAGGTAGTAGGCGTGTCTCCATCAGGCACTGGTTCATTGATGCCAAGAGGCGGGGGGCGATTTGCTTGGATTATTTTTTGTGATATTCGTAGGGTATCCCATCAGGCCCTGGGCATTTCCTATGTGGTGTACCGCGGACTGTGTCCCAGAACTCCTCCTGTGTGATTAGGTTTAAACGGTTATAGTCTGGAGGTGCACTTTGTATTCCGATGTTATGTATAAAGCCTTTGGTTTTTGGGGTCAGTTGGGCTATTGCGGTATAGTTTGATGTAGTAGCGGTGTACTTTCGCCTTAATCTCCGCTGGGTCAGTTGCCACAGTGCCATCATAATTGCAGACCTTGTGCACGCGGGCTGGTTGCCAAGGGAGTGGAATTGGCAGAAGAAGTACGTTGAGCAGGTTTCGCCTTCTTTTATGAACTTACCTTCTCTCAATACTTTGATTCTGTGCTGGTGTTTGAAGATAAGGCGTTTAGGAAGGCGGATATTTTCGCCCATTTGCGCCCCCATTTGAGGCTATAGCCAGACTTTGGGATGTTGATCTTGAGGTTGGCCAGTTCTGCTAAGGTGCGCCTGATTGTGGCTGTGTCAGCAGTGTACTTACATGAGGCGATGTGACAAGTTTTATCTACTAGTTCATTTTTGAAATTTTCCCAGGTTTTGAAGGGATCTGAAATGAATGGGGTTGCAAATTTTGAGTTAGTGGCCTCATGTTTGACCCAGTCAGATATTTCAGGCAATTTTAAGTTTTCTGGGTGTAGCTTCCTCCATGTTGACGCCTGTGTGGGAGTTTGGGTTGACGAGAGCTGCACCAAAATGAGTCAGTGATTGGAGAAATTTATCTTTTTTGATGAGAAGTTGAGGATGTTCGAGTGGTGGGTTTTTGGGGCAAGGATGTAATTGATTCAGCTCATTGAGATGAGTGTTCCCTCACATATGTTGGGGCGGATCATGTGGGGTGGAGTGGTGAACTGGGGTGAGGGTATCATGTAGACCAAGGGATGCCTTCATTGAATGGAATTTGATGTTCCCCAAATGGGTATCCACTGGGGTTAGGACATCAGTCCATGTTGGGGTTATCCCAGCAGTTGAAGTCTCCCAACAGGATGGTATCTGGTGGGAGGGTGAGTGTTTGGACAGTTTTGAGGAATTGTTTCCTCTTTGCTGCAGTGCACAGTGCATAGATGCATGCTATTGAGATTGTGTCCTCTAGGCTTGCAATTGTTGCTACAAAGACGCGTCCATGCAGATATGAAGAGGAGTTAGTGATTTTTAATTTTTGTTATTTCAGATGACCATCCCACAGTGGGACGTCCATACCAATAGAAATGGTGAGACCCTGGCTGAACAGGATCCCTCTTTCCCTTGTAGGCAGTGGGTTCTTTGGATGGCCAAGATATATACAGGAGGTACTCACAGGAAGTACAGATTTTGGCTTGGGATGCTTGAGCCCTAGCTCCCACGAGGTTTAGCATCTCTATTGACACTGAAGTGCCCGCAGCGCCTCAGGAGAGGTTGGGAGGGCCATTTGGCACTAACCCACCGTTCATTGTCTTGAACCTGAGCCGTGTCACTAGTCCAGTCCACTCTGTGTTATTTTTTAAACCTTTACCCTGTGACGTTTTTTCATGAGCCTTGTGGTTCAGTGCAGTGCACTAATTGGTTTCTATGGTTGTGGTTTTTAAATTTGTAGAATTGGGTCCTACATTTTCGCCCATAGTGAAGCAGAATTGTCCTGCTAAGTTTGCTTGATTGATACCACTTAGTGATTCAGTCAAATTGTTGAGAAAATTTTCAGCTTTGGCATTCTGCTCTGATTAGGTGGCTCAATTAATTTCCTCCATGTCCTCCTTAATTTAGCTGGGGTCAATGGAGGAGGCCACGAGCGATGTAGCCTTGGCTGCTGCCCATTTGCGGGCCTTCTGTACCATTTTGCGTAATTTAGGTGATGCTGAGTCTATGAGAATGTATTGTCCATCCTCTCCCCAGTGGAAGGCGTGGTTGGCGTCAGTTATTTTTCCAAAGTTTTTGTCCTCTTTGTTCATGGCATCATTGCAGAAGTCTGGGGCCGAAATTCTCTCCTTCATGGGGCATTCTTGTTCCTTGTGCCCCAGTGCGTTGCAGTGGTTGCAGATAGGCGGTCGCTTTCTGATGTGACGTGAAATGGTTTTGACACTCCCCCATATGGGAGGTGAAGTGCCTCTGTGTGTTGGATTTTAGTGAGGTCTGTGGCCACCTCAGGGATCAGGTGGATCACAGCAATTGCCTTTCAAATGCATAGGTTCAGCATCTAGTGAAATCGTTGTAGTTCAAGTTGTTTAATTTCTCCATAGATGGCAAGTCCCATTTGGAGCTCCACCTCAATTACCTTGTGGGGAAAATTGCTAGGGAGCGAGTCAAAGGAGATGAACAAAGTGTTTGCTTAGTTCCATCTGGTGCATGTAGTGCACACAATACGTTTTCCCTCTGGGGAGGGAAATTTTGATGCAGACTTTTGAGGTGTCGTCTTCATCTTCTTCAGTTTCAAAGCCCATATTTAATTCAGCCGTGGTGATTGATAGGGGTGGTAATGTACACCACGTGGGGGAAAAGGGAGGCCTGTTCCTCACCCACTTTCTCCAACAGAGTTGGAGAATTGACCCCTAAGAATATTTGGAGTCCATGCTCTATCTTTGATAGGGATTGAGCATATTGATTTCCATTATAAATTTTATTTTGTGGTGAACTCCACAACCCCAGACAGTGTCTTAGTTTGTGATTTCTTGATGACATTGGTTCCCACTCCCCTCCAGGGCATTTCTTGCCCTTTGTGCACCGTTTTGTCCATTTTTTGATATGGCTTTCACCCAGTTTAATTGGGACTTGCTTGAAATGTCCCATCCCTCCTGTGTGATTATCAAAAAAGCTGGCTAATCAAATCATAATAACTAATGTTATCATTATGGAAAAAAAGGCTAATGTTTTTCATATATCACCCAACAATGTCATGGCTTTAAAAACATTGCCATTGCTTCTATGTCAACAGTTTGATTTAACATACTACTTTTTATCATACCACATCGCCAAAAATAAGGTACTATTATAGTTTTTATTGATAATTGCTTACTCACCACCCAAGCGGTAATATAAAGTAACTACTTTACATCAATTAACTTTCCCCCAGTTGCCATAAACAAAAAAACTTAATTTTAATACTCCCTTGCCTCAATGTCAGCATAAAATCATTAGCTAAACGTGTTTTAGTTAAATATTTTTTACCATTAACCATAACTTGTATAGTAAGCTAGTTGTTATTAAGGAATAAATATCTAAGTCTATAGTTTCTATATATTTTAGAAAAATTTGAAATTGTCACAAGATTATTAAGTGGTATTTATACACTTTTGGTTTTGCATAAGATAAAATCTAGGGAATTAAATGGTTATGATTAAAGAATTGCAGTTTGAGAATAAGATCTTGTCCTTTACAAGTAGCTTGACTAATCTACAGATGACTCTCATAATATTACTGTTAGCCTCTAGACTACTGTCAGTACTTAGAAATTACAGTGGCCTTTATTTTTGTATATAGAAAATTCTATTGCAATATAGACCATTTTGTGTGTTTTTATTGATTCTGTCTTCAAACAGATTAACCTTTTGCAAATGAAAACTGGCATATGCAATTGGTATCTTATTCTATGGTGTAAAAATATACTGGTTTTGGTTATTATTGACAAAAAACCCCAATAAACTTATTACTGCACAGGTCTAATTTCTTGTGCACTTCGTCCACGTTGTATGGAGTATTATATTATTGATTGAAAGAGTATGATGAATATTATCCGCAGTTGAGTAGAATTCTTATTTCTCAGCCCAACGCTTGGCCAGTATTCTTGATTCAAATACATGAGATGTCGTGATCATAGGAGTGGTTCCCTCATTCTGTCCAACCCAATCTTCTCTGAGATTCCCTGGTGACAGTCTCTTTGGTCCAACACACAGTCAGCAGCAATACCCAATTGTTTCTCCTTCTTCTCTAGATCCCCACTCAGATATTTACTCTTTTCCCTAAGAGTCTCCCAATTATTGCACTCAGCCATAATATCCTTGAGAAGAATAGAACAATGGACAGCTGATGATAGTTTACTACTTAAACTATATACCAGATGAAAACTATAGAACTATATATCTAGGTGTTCTGGTAAATCCTGTTGTATTATCTGTTTATATTAGGAGTGAATTATAGGGAAATTATAGTGGGGATTCATTCGTCTAACCCTTGGTTGACACCTCTTCGATGAAATGGCAGCCATTGCCATTGAATCACCCATCCTCATCTCAGCAGCAATGGTCTTTCCCATCATAGTTAGGATTCTGTATTTGGACATCCTCAAGACCTAAATGGAAAGAGTTGGAAAACGTGTCCCTAACGTTATCCTCTCAATCCAAGTGAACCAATAACATTTGGCTAGCGAGCTGAGTAGGTAATGGGACTTATTACCCAAAAGGGCAAGTCATGCACCAACTGTTCAATTCACTAGTTGCAGGTAGCATAACTCACCTCACAACTTGCTACTCATTCTAAATAAGTCAGTGATGAAACCCAACCAATCCCAATCAGTACACCTGATAGTTAATCACTATCAGATGCCCCTATTTCAGTGGCAACTCCACCTGACGAGATCTTAAGTAATTGTCCATATTGATCCCCGACAGATACAACCAGGCGAATATCCTAAAATCCCCTGAGCATTTTTAATCCAAAATCCAGGCCAACAAATTTCCAATCACTTCGCCTTAGGGAATTATCCCCTAGCGATACCTGGTAATCTAACAGGCTGGAAATATGAGCAAAGGTCCCAATACATACCCCCTCTTGCCTAGATTTCCAGTGAGAAAAGGACCGGGTCATGAGAACACCATTCTAGACACTTAGTCAAATACTTCATTGGCTCAAGCGAAGTATGATCAACAATACTCAAGGCTGCTCAGTATGACCTTCAGCATGTGGCGCTCTTCATCTACCTCCTTGCTACCACCTACACAGAGCGCGGTCCCCACAATCTACTGTTGTGCCAGCCTAATTGATTTACTCCCGATGATATTAGTCACAGGATCCAGTTTACCCCCTGTCAGAGCATATGACCCTTTGTCATATTCAGGATTCTTGGTCCGGCGTCCTTGATTTCCTGATTTTCTCCTCGTCCTAGACAGGAGACTCTTGCCATTGATGTTCATTTCACAGCCCAATTAAGAATACTTATTTCTACCCACCCTCGTTATTTTTCTCTCATAACCTCTTAGCTCTAGTCAATCCTAATTATTCTCTTGGAGAGCTTATCTCATTAATTTTGAGATTAATTTCTCCAAAATTGGAGCCCTAATGGATTTCTAGAGTGCATAATGTCGACTTCCATATAAGTCTGACATTCCCCCTCTCATCCAGCTTAAATGTCAAATTTCAAGTCATGGTACCAGCAGCTTCTAAACAGTTTGTCTGATCAGAACCTCCAGCTCTTCCAGCAGATGATTCGGGATGTTCAGTGGAACCTCTTCTATGATCCTTCCAGGACTTATACGCATAGTCTGGCGCCAGCGGCTAGCCCTTCTGTCAAATTACCAGAAATGGTAACCATTCCCTCTTAAACCAGGCTTGCAATCATTTTGAACAACTCTCAGCTGATTCTTTCTCTCTCATCAATTCCAGAGTTGGCTTTCAAAACTCTCCTGGATTTGGCTCCTTTCACAGATGCACTGACATCATTGTGGATGCTCCAGAGATTTTGATATTTACACTTGATTGCTCTTTTGCTTGCTGGGTCGGACTTGCTTCCTGAGTTCCTCTTCTGAATCGGACAATACTACAAACCCACTGTCTTAACTACCAAGCTTGCCATCTGTAACAGTATTCATTTTGAGCTCCCCTACACTGAGCTCTGGGCCCAAGTCACTGAGGCTTTGTCCCTAGCGCTGAATCCCTCAGATCTTAAGAACATCCTGGATCAGGATACTGCCACTAATTCTCTTTGTTTTGCTGGCCAAGTTCTTCAAAGTTGGTCCATGAAGCTTCCAGCCTCTCCCAGGTTTCACCATTCCTTCAACTTCATCTTCCAAGAAGCTCATAGTTGTCACTTTCAGGATGCCATTCACTCCTTGAATGACTACCTCTTCTCCGAGCTTCCCATCAGTATCTTCCACTGATGGCTTTAATAGGGGGCATGATTCAGCAACCCCCATCCAGTATCCTTGTCCGCTGCCATCCCAAATGTCCGGTGTTCTTGATAGCCCATCATCAGACACTCATGACTAATCTTCCAGCTCTGGTACCATATCAGGATTACTTGGGGTTATTTTCTGACTACCTCTCTTTATACTGTCGCTTTCCTCCCCACTCCGGTTTTTGCAATTGGCTTCTTCCAACATTTCGATTTACCTTCCCCTAGTCGCTTTCCTGCAGGGATCTGCGTCCACTCAAAGAACTTAGTATCATGTAGGTCTAGCCCTCACTAGCATCCGATCTCACATCAATTTTAATGGGATATTCATTCTTAATGCGATCCATCCTCCCTCCCCCAAGAGGTGACATAGGCAGAATAATCCCCATATTGAGGACAATTAATAAAAAATAAAAATTATAAAATTATATCAGTTTTTTCTCTATGCAGTTTGTAATCTTTTTATAATATCTTTTATCGAATTTTATCTATATTCTTCTTTTTTTCATGGGGCTTGACCTTGTTTCAATTCAGCGGTCCATATTTTTATTTCCCCCCCAAACTGGGTCCTGAGTCCTGGGTACTTAAACCTGCCAGTTTTCTATGGTTCAGAAGTCCTTTTTTGGACTTGACCATCTAGATTAATTTAGAGATCCTTTTTTGGACTTGACCTAATCATCAGGACATGACCAACTTAATGGTTCATTGGTACTTTTAGAACTCTTTTAATTTTTTTATTGATCCATCAAATAAGATACTTAGCATGGACTCGATTCACAACTTTTCCATACAAGAGGTTCTTGATGTAGTTGGCATCAGTCGCCATCTTGATGATCACTTCAAATGGACCTAACCACAATGCATCTAGTTTGTTTCTTCTTCTGAAACCATGCATATTGCAATAAGCAAATATTTCGCCTATTTGATATTCTTCTAAGGCCAGTCAGTTCTTATCATCCATCTATTTGCTCATATTTTTTCTTCAATGTAGTATCAAATGCTTACAATTGCATATCAATCAGGATATTTGTCAGTCAGTTCAAATATTGCATGGGACTCATCCCTGACGTAGGTTCCGCCACTGAATATAAAATTGGCGGCAACGCAGCCTTTCTTCCATATAACAACTTGAACGGTGTCTTTCTGGTTGCTGTAGGATGACTAATATTGTAGACAAACATCACCAAAATCAGGCATGTTCCCCACAAGAAAGTTTTCCCTGAAACTAGCTTCCTCAGCATCACATCCAGTGTTCCATTCACTCGTTCTACCAGTCCATTCATCTCATGCTGGTAAGGTACTGATATGACTCCTCTAATACCCATCATCTCATTCAATCTTGGAATTACATGAGATGTGAAGTTGGTCCCATTGTCATTAAGCAGGACCTGCGGACATCCATGCCAGTATACTAATTGATACAGGATAAACCTTGGGGTACTGGTAGCATCTACTTTCATTAGGGCCTTCATCTTGACCCATCTTGTCAGATGGTTGATAGCAACCATAATGTACTTGACTCCCCCTGTGCTCATTGCCAGCAGTCCTATCACATTGATGGACACTGTGTGCCAGGAAAATCCAGGGCGGACCAATCAGTATCCAATTTTATTTGAATGTGGTTTAACATCTGGCACTCCATGCAACAAGCTAGATAATCCGCAACATTGTAGTTGATGGATTCCCAGTAATAGTACTGGTACATATGATCTGTTGTTTTCTCAGGCCTCTGTGCCCAACAACTTTGTGAGACGCTTTTACTATTGCTGCTCTTTCCGACAGTTTTGGGAATAATAGCTGCTTCCCATTATTTGTTTTGAATACTTGTCCATCCATAGTCTCGGTGTTTTCCATCTCTTTCAGAAGTGCACCTTGGATTTCTCAGAGCTTATCCCCAATTTTTCCATCAACCATTCTCTGGAATAGCTAAATTGCCTGCAGGCATACCATCTGGACCATTGGTAACCGCAATAAGCCATCCACATTCTGGTGAGAAGCCCCCACTTGGTGGAAAATCTCATAACCATAAGTCTTGAGCTTAAGTGCCCATTGGCCAGTCGTCCTTCAAGCTCTCTCAAATTGTGCAGCCAATGCAATGAAGAGTGGTCTGTCACCACCTTAAAGTGCGTTCCATGGATGTACACCCAAAACTACTTGCATGCATTAATGACCACAAGGCATTTCCGCTCAGTCACAGTATAATTCCTCTCAGCAGCTGAGATTGTCCAGCTCACATATGCCACCTGATGTTCATCCCCAAGTTCAACTACTTGTCTTAGTATTGTGCTGATTGCCATCAACGAAGCACTGGTTTAATTAATAAACTCCTGATTGAAATTTGATTATTTCAGAATTGGCGAATCTATTTAATAACAGCGTAGCTCATCAAAGGAGTCATGGGCCTCTTCAATCCACATGAATCCTTTTTTCAGATCCTTTAATAAATGGAATAAAGGCTTGGCCATTTAGGCGAAGTCCTGAATAAATCTTCTAATAGATTGATACTCTTGGAAACTCATGCTGGCAATCTCAATTCATCCTGATCAGCAGATTTTCCCCAGTATTGACCTTGTGAATCACATCTCTTGTGCATCCCAAATCATGGTCATTTTTGGGTGAATACTCTCCAATACTTTTCAACAATTAAAGCACCTCCTCTTTTTGGCCTTCTGACAGATCAGCGAGTTGCTCTTGATCAACCAATAGGTTGATGCTCTCAGTTACCCCTGCTGATAATTTCATCTTATTGAAAGTGGATTTTTCTCCGTCCAGCTGTCAGAATTCTCTTTTTTTCTTAGGTCTAAAACTCATAGACCATAAAATCAATATCTTAATATCTTATATATTTTTTGTGTTTTCTTTTGAAATGGTACTTTTAACCTACAAAAAGGCTCAGAGGTCCTCCTTTTCCTCTTCATCCAAACTGGGTCCTAGGTACTTAAACCTATCAGTTATCATGGTTCAAAATCTTATCCTCTTAAGAATTAACTAACCATTTAGTTCAGTGGTCCTCTTCTAGGACTTGACCAAAATCTCAGGACATAACCATTTAATAGTTCAGAGGTCACTGGGAAAATTGCAACTACTTTCTCTTAGGCTCAATACTTCTGATTAGTATTGACCTTCTTCACTATATGACCAGCAGCGCTGTCTCTTCATGTATAGGCTTCACTTGCCAACTTTTGCAGTACTCTTGAATATAAGGCTTTAATCCCAAATGGTTATTTGTCCAACAGGCCCTAATTTCATCTCTTATTTTAGCAACTGATGCTTTGGATTTTCATAACTCATTAGCCAACAGTTTCATCCAGTTGTTTGAATCATTTTCTCCTGAAAACGATTTTCAGCCTTCGTGGCCATCCTTAATTACACAGGTCATTCTGGCCTCATTAGCTTCATTCAATTTCTCCTGAATTGATGAACTTGTCTTCAGTAACTTCTGATCATTGGTTGAGTGTTATTATGTCAAACGAATTTCCTCCACTATCTTGGATCAATCATTTCCTGTTTTGACTTCATCTCTCCATTGGTATGGCAATCCAATTCTCCAGATTGATTGCTTCCTATTTTATCCAATGCGTCATCTAAAAACTCACTCCTCAGGACTATTTAAAGCGGATCCAATTTCAACCTGAGTTGATACTGCTGTCTCTTGGGACTATTTCCAGCAGGCCCAAAATTCAACCCAAGTTGGCCCTGATAATTCTTGGGGCTATTTAAAGAGGACCTAATTTTAATCCAAGTTGGCCCTGCTGATACTCTTCATCTCAAGTAGATGTCAGGTGGAACAGATTTCCTTGCAGCATAGATAGTTCCATATCTAGGCTGCAAGTCCTTTTCCCTATACTTGAGTATCTTCAATTTGCTTCACTTGGAGCTCTACTTCTGAGCTGGGTAAACGCCAATGAATGTGATATACTTCACGTTTTATCTTCAAAAAAGTTACTTTCCTTAGTAATTTATTTTTAGAATTAGAAACATCTTCATAGGACATCATGTTCTAAGTTCTACAACTCAACTACCCCTGTAGTGAGCACAACTTGTAAAAATTTACTAGTTCAGGTTTGTATTGGCAACAATCCCTAGTAACCTTTTTACTGCACAGGTTTGGTTTCCTCATGCACCTCGTCGCATTGTATAGTAGATTATCATTTGATAATAGTATGATGACTATTATCTATAGTTTAGTATAAATTCTTTTATTTCGTCCCAACTCTTGGCCAGTATTCCCAATTAGTGCTTGTGATGTTGTAATTGTAAGGATTTGTTCCCTTGTTCTGTCCAACCCAGTCTTTGCTGAGATACCCTGGTGACAGTCTCTTTGGTCCAACACACAGTCTTTAGCTGTCCCCAATTGTGTCTCCTTCTTCTTTAAATCCCCACTCATATCTTTACTCTTTTCTCTAAGAGTCTTCCAATTATTGCACACAGCAATAATATCCTTGAGAAAGAATACCACAATGGAAGCTTATAAAAGTTTACTTTATAACTATATACCAATTGTTAATTTATAACTATATAACTCCGTTCTGGTAATTACTCCTTCTCTTAATTACTCCTCCTTTTTATTATATGAATCCTAGAGAATTTATAGTGGGGATTCAGTTGTCTAACCCTCAGTTGACACCTCTTCAATGAAGTGGCAGCCATTGCTGTTAAATCACCCATCCTCGTCTCAGCAGCGATGGTCTTCCCCATCCTGGCTAAGATTCCATCATTGGACATACTCAAGACCTAAAACGGAAAGAGTCAGAAAATGTGTCCCTAACGTTTTCCTCTTGATCCAATCGAACCATCTATATTTGGCTAGCGACCTGCTTAGGTAATGGGACTTATTACCCATTAAGGCAGGTCACTCACCAACTGATTGATTTGCTAGTTGCAGGTGGCATCACTCGCCTTGCAACTTGCTATTCATTCCCAATCAGTCTGTGATGAAACCTGACTAATCCTAATCAGTACACCTGATAGTTAATCACTATCAGATGCCCCTATTTCTTCGGCAATTCCGCCCAATGAGATCTTAAGTATTTTGCCAGGATCAATCCCTGATGGATACAACCAGGCGAATATCCAAAATCCCCCAAATGTAGTTACTTTGAAACTTGGGCCAGCCAATTTCCAATTCACTTCGCCTTAGGGTTTTTCCCTAGCGATCCCAGGTAATCTAGCAGGATGGGAATATGGGAAAAAATCCCAACAGCCTCACCTGAAGTGTTGCATCTGGTTGGTCAGAATGTCATTTGCAAGGCTATCCTTTAGTATTGACCAATTTAGCAATATTGTATTTTGCAGCCTATGGTTGGCCAGAGTTCTGAATGTAAGGATTTCCCTCATTGTTGCCATAACTAGTAATATTAAATTTTGAGGCATTTGATTTGCCAGAATTCCATTTTTATAATTTCTTGGGAACACAACCACCCCCTTAAGCTCTGATTATTGCAATTGGAAGATTAAAGATATGTGGCGGTCAGTAAACGCATTGAATATTACATCACTCCCCCAGATCTGAGACCCCTAATGCTCCATAACTCCCCCACCTTCTGTGAGCAGTTATGCAGTTTTCAGAAGTTTTCCAGATTGACTCTTCCACCGGGCAACCTACCCACTTTACCAGATACCAATTTTTTCCAGAAGATCTTCATGTCCAAGATTTCCTTTACCTCATACTTGGCCTCTCCTAGGTTTCACAAACGAACTGGCTCTGGCTTCTTAAGAAGAGGACCTTCAAACTTTTTAAGTTGTGAGACATACAGCACTGGATGCACATGAGATCCCTAAGGAAAATCAGTTTGTAGGTTACTTCATTTACATGATGGAGGATCTTGAATGGGTTCAGTGAAGTTGGACAAAGTTTTCTGCAGCTAGCGTAAACCACATAGCCCTTCACATTAATCATCATCACGCCTCCTTCTTTTTGCACTGGTGCCTCAGATTTATGAACATTGGTCATCTTCTTTTGCGTCTCTACTGCTTTTATTAAATTTTCACATAGGGTACAGATATACTTCACTTCGGCTGCCAGGTTATTTGCTACTAGGCTGGACCTCTGGGTGGGTTTCCACCATCTTATGGTGGAACCTGTAGTTTGCATGAAAGGTGACATTCCTGTCAATAAGTGTACTAGATTATTTTAAGCAAATTAGGCTAGTTTCATCCAGTCAGTTCAGCGTTCCTTTTGGGTGATCATAAAGCAGTGCATGTACTGCTTGAGATCTTGGTTAACTTATTTAGTCTGACTGTTGGAATGGGGGTGGTAGGTTGATGATCTACACGGTTTGATCTGAAGATTTAAAATAAGTGTTGCTATAAGTGCAAGATGAATTACTGTCCTCTATCTGACACTATCTCCTCAGGGAGGCCATGGCGTGAGAACATCTCATTCACAGAATTTTCCATTGTTCCCTTTGCTAGACTTTGGAAGTATACAGGAAGAATATGGCATACTTGGTCATTCTGTCCATTACCACCGTGAAAGCATCATCCTCTTTAGTTTAGGAACCCTTTTGTGAAGTCCACACTTAGGAGGACCACAGCATCTCCACAATCTGGAGGGTCTTTAGTTTTCCTAAGGGGCTCTGCCTGGTGTGTTTGGATTGGGCGCAGGTTACACAACCAAAATGTACTTCCCTAAAGAGCTAAGCATACCCAGCTATGAGTAAATTTGGTCTTTGAATGTCATTTTCTCCTCATCAGGTGTCCTGCCAATGTGTGTTCATGGCATGAGCTTATTGCCTCCTCTTGGAGATTTTAGCTGGGAAGCCATGGGTGCCCTTTGTGGAGGATGAGGCTCTTCTCTTCCTGGAAATTCTTTTAAAAGTTCATCATTAATTCCCTCCTCCAGGTACTTCCAGGGTGTGGCCCCACACTCTGAGCATTGTTGGGAAGCCCGAAGATTGTTTGACAGTTTGTGAGTGGCATCTTGGATGGCGGCTAACACATTTGGGGGCAACATAAATGCCGTGTTGTAGGCATCCAACTCCTCCTGTGGGACTACCATCCCTGGGTCTCCGCTTAGGAGGTCTGGGATGAAGTTTCTCTTTCTCAGCTTATACAAAACTTTAAAATCATACTGAACCATCTCAAGATGCCACCAGGGCTGGCGCTGGTTCATGAACTTCAGGCTCTTGTATGTTTGATGGCGTGGTAGTCAGTTTTGATCCTAAATGGGTGCTGGTTGTACATCAAGTGATGCTGTCATTCTCTCAGAGCTGATACAAAGACAAGGAGCTCCTTATTGTATACAGGGTAATTTGTCTCAGTGGGCAGCATTTTCCTACTAAAGTAGCTTACAAGATGGTTTAAACCTTTTTACCCCCTCCTGCAGCAGAACCACTCCAATCGCAAAGTTTGAGGCGTCAGTCTCCACTATGAAGGGCTGATTAGTGTCATGGTGGGCAAGTACTGGTGCCATAATGAGGCTCCCCTTGATGGCTTGAAAAGCTTTTACCTCCTCCTCTCCCCACCAGAACGACAACTGCCCTGTCAGATGAGTCAAGGGTGAGGCAGTTTTGGAGAGGCTTTAAAAAAACGTCTCAGGAAATTTACCATGTTTATAAAACTTCTGATGCCAGTTCTATCTGTAGATGCAGACACTCCCTCACCGCCTTCGACTTTTCAAAGCATATGGCCATCCCTTTGTGGAAGACTACGTTCCCTAAGAAAGAGACATAGTCTTTGTAAAATTTTGTATCTTAATGGCTTAAAGCTGAGGTTTTCCTTATTAAAGGACGTCCAGCACGCTCAGAACGTCGCCCTTGTGATCCTCTTTGGTCTTGGAGAACATGTGGATAATGTCCATGTATGCTACGCAACATTTTCCAATAAGTTTTCTCAAAGCATTGTCAATAGTATTCTGGAATACTTCTGGGGCGTTCTTGAGACTTTAGGTCATTACATTATATTTGAACACCCCCAATTGGCACTTGAAGGCCATATACTGTTGTTGCTCAACGATCACAAGAACTTGGTTAAATGTGTCAACCAGGTCCAGCTTGGTGAAGACCTGACTCCCATAAAATCATCTGGGAGTTGGACTCCATCAATGAAATGAAATAAAGGTCAGACTCAGTTATTGTGTTTAACCATCATTAAGCCACATACGGTTGGAGCTTGCAACTTGTTTTAAGGACCAGGAGTATGGGCGACACCACTGTAGAGTTGGAAGGTACAATCATCCCCTGTAATAACATCTCCTTAACATATTCTTCTAGGGCTTCTTTTGCATTTAGGTTCAAGGGGTATATGGGGCAACCCTTAGGAAACTCCGCGTCATTTTTATATGTGAATATAAAGGGGAAAGGGAAAACTTTTCTTTCTCGTTGCAAACACTTTTGCAACCCATTCAATTCAAGACTAAATCTAGTTTGATAATCTCATAGAGGGGATTAGTCTGCGCCCATGTCTGGGAGCAGTTGGGCAAGCAAGGCAAGAGGAGCAGGCGGAAGGCCCGCGGCCTCTAACGTTCAAAAACGCCCCGGAGAATCCGGCAGAATAGAAAAAAATCTAAAAAACTGGCGGTCACAATTTCCCCGGAGATACTCGCGTGGCAAGCACGATGCAGCCAGTACATCAACACGCCACATTCCCAGCCACTTTCGTCAGTGGAATTCGGAGTCCATGTGTATCTGGACATCCAAAAAATGGCCCTATGGGAAAAATTTTGTGAAGATGTACACAAAATTTTCCTGACTGCGGTGTACGTTGCACCTCACTCCATGTCGCGCAGTTGGCTGGACCTAGGTTTTGAAAGCAAAATAGCAGCATATGAGGCTGCAGCGGTGCGCATAGTGGTTGACCTCCCCCAAAGGGCAACGGGTCATCAAAACTAAATGCACCAGATGGACAAAATCAAACCAAATTTTCCTCACATTTGACTTTTTGCCTACTATGGTAAAACGTGACATTTTGGAGCAACACCCGAAAGATGGTCTTGCCATATATGGCGAAATACAATTTTTCAAAATGCAACGTTTCACGCTGATGCCACACCTGTGCACTGGCAAAGCCATCGCAGTTCTGACCCCAACTGAGGAGAATGTGAAGGACCTAACCCAGATCCCGCACTCCACCTTTATTGACATCGCAGGGCACACCATCCACCCATTCCAGGTAACCGTGGACAGTGCGCCCCCCATTTGCACCCACTGTGATGCATTCAGCCATAAGGTGCACGCATGCCCCATCAAAGAGGGCGTCACATTCCAAGAGCACCCCTTGGCGGCCATGGCCAGCGGAGAGGTGCACTACAAACCAACCGCAAGCACCAAGGAGGCCTTCCCGTGGGGAGCACAAGGCTGCTACCTACTGGTGAAGCCTATCTCCCCACAAGAGTGGAAGAAGGCCAAGCAGGCCCATAGGGCCGCAGCCAAAGAAGCGGCCAAAGCCACCACTGCTATCCCACACTCACAACGCCAGGAGGACATGGAGACCTTCACGGTGGAAGCAACTTGGGAATCCATCAACCAATCAGATTGGGAGGCCCATGCTGAATGGGCCACTCAATCTGAGGATCTGATGGGAGATTTGATCTCACCCAATCGCTGCACCCAAGCCCCAGGTGAAACTTTTTTGGGACCTATCCCAACCGAAAAAAAATTTTGCCCCACTTGACAGTGCACCGAACTTATCCGCACCATAAAAAATTCGTCTGACGTCGGGAAAACAAAAAGCAAAGGCCAAAGCCAACGCGACTCTTTCTGAAAAAATCAACAAAACCCCCAATAGCATTGCTGCTAATACCCGCGCTGCTGTGAAAGCCCGTGGGGACCTGAAGAGGCTGGTGGGCCTGGGGCCCACCCCTCGCACCTAAGGTGCAATGGGGGAAACCTTCACTCTAGGGACGCTGAATATCGCCGGACTCAAGGCCTCCCTGTCCCAGGCTAGGAAACTGAGTTTTTTACAAAACAATTTACCCATGGATATCCTGGCCATCCAGGAGTCCCACTGTCCACGAGGTTCCAAGGAAGCTTGGAAAACAATGCTCCTACCATCCCTATCCTTTTGGTCGAAGCACTGTGGGGTGCTAATTTGGAAAAACGGTTTTTTCAAATTTACATCTTCAGAAACATTCCTAAATGGCCGAGTGCTCGTTGTCACCTTCTCATGGGCCGATGTTGCACACACAATCGTCAACATTTATGCCCCAAACGGTGCACAAGAGCGTCAGGAATTTTTCTTGTCAGTCAAATCCCTCCCACTACCCCCCAATTCTTTCCTAGTTGGCGACATGAACTGTTGGCTAACCTCAACAACGGACCGGTGGCTGCCCTCACCCCACGCCCCACAGGGTCACGTAAAACTACGCGTTCTAAAAGCCAACCTTGAGTTAATGGATGCACTGCTGTGACATGCCCCACTGCTCAAAAACATGATGCATCCCCACGTCCACAATGGCCAATTAAGGTCCAAGACCCGCATCGACCTTACTCTAGTGCTGGCGAAATTCCAACCCCACATCTCCCACTTTAAAACAACGAAAATGGAATTCTCCAACCACTGACTGGTCTCAATAACATACTACTTGCCCGTCACAGTTGCAAAGGCCCCACATTGGTGCAAAATCTGCCCCCCAGAGCTCGCGTCGCCAGGATTTTCCACGTGGGTGGAAGAGGCAACTTTGGCAAAATTGTTTGTTGCACCGTTTTGCGTGGACCCCATTTCCACATGGGCAACTTTCAAAGAAGACACCATCCGCCACTATCACCATCTCTCATCCAGACGCTCACGAGCCACATCAGCAGTTATCTCACGCGCGCTGGCAGAATTGGCCCACTTGGAGTCCAACATTACAGCCTCAGGATATAGCCCTGCATGGGGCCAGAAGTGGGTGGAGGCAGCCGCCCACCTCAACACACTTGAAAGGCAACACAAACATCGGGTTTGTGTCCAATACAGGGCCACACGCATCACTAAAGGTGACAAGTGCACCGCATACTTCTTCAAAAAAAATTTTGCACCACGCCAGAGCGTGGCCTGCACACAGGTGCAAAGATCAGATAATTCTATTGTGGACACACCAGCCGAAGTGGCAATCAAAACGCAAAGATATTACTCCGAGTTATACCAAGCTGAACCAATTCAGCTGGCCGAAATGGCGGAATTTCTCAACAGAGCTCATATCCACACCATTTTCCGATACCTGTAAATAATGAATTTAATTACTCTGAACCAATTATGGACTACCATTCGCGGTGCGCCAAACTGAAAATGCCCAGGCCCAGATGGCATTCCATATGAGTTCTACAAAATATATTTTAAATATATATCCCCATTGCTGCTAGCCTCACTCAACCAAAGCCTGTTGGAAACGCGCCTCCTACCAGGAGGACATGAGGCCTTTACAGTCTCACTCTTCAAGAAAGGGGATAGGCTAGACTTAGCCAACTGGCGCCCCATTTCTCTAACAAACACAGACACCAAAATTTTAACAAAAATCATGGCTAACTGTTTAGGGACTGTAGCATCTGCCACCATCTCCCCAGAACAATTCGGTTTCATCACCAGAAGGTCGATTTGGGATAACATGCACTCTGTGGTCAATGTGTGTCAGTCCACAGCCTCTGGGGCACTTGTATTCTTGGACCAACAAAAGGCCTATGATAGAGTAAACTGGGAATAACTTAGGGCCTGCCTCCAACAATTCCGCCTACCTCCCCGCTTCATTAACTGGGTGATGCTTCTCACGGAATCTGCAACAATGGCAGTGCGTGGCCCAGGTTTCCTAATGGAAGTAGTCCTTCCTCAAAGGGGCCTGCGACAAGGGGACCCCCTGAGCCCACTCTTATACAACTTCAGCCTTGACCCACTACTGCGAAATGTGAATGCCCAACTCACTGGGGTCCATGTGCCAGGCCAAACCCCAGTCAAGATGATGGCATTTGCAGATGATTGCGTGGTGGGGGTGTCTAATAACAAAGATGCACGCGCGCTTGAAGCCCTCATCCAGGAATATTCCCGAGTAAGCAACGTGGCACTGAACGCCTCCAAAACCAAAATCATCCTCCTTGGTCGGTTTCAGAACTGCTGGGCCCCAGCAAGTAGTTCCCAACCCGGCCCATCTGCTCGCCCACGTCCACGCCTTACTAACTCAAAACACACCGCTCCACTGGTGCTCCCCTTGTGCCACAACCTACCATAGGACCGGTACGCCATCTGGGCGTGTGGTTGGAGGCAGGTGGATACGCGTCAGCAGTAATGGAGTGCCATATACTGGACAACGTGACGAAGCGAATCGCCTCTCTCAGAGCCCACCCTACTACCCTCACTGGCAGGGTTGTTCTTGCCAACTCTATGCTCCTATCCAAAGTCTGGTTCGGAGCCCACGCCATCCCCTTCTCCCCAAGCTTCTTCAAATCCCTGTATGCTTTGATACAAGGATGGCTTTGGTCAGGCCGCCCTCCACCAGTACGGCTAGAGGTCATGTTTGGCCCTCATCATCATGGTGGCATGGGCCTACTTGACTTCAAAGCCCATGCCGCCAAGATCCTGGGCACCTGGATTGCGGCCGTCACTGCTCCTACACTCCCATCCCAACACTGGTCCCGCGCAGCCCGCTCCAACTTCTCCTGAGCCTTGGGCCTCAACAATCCATCAAACCCCCACTCCCTGATGAAATACCTCGCATCACAAACATCAGCCACAGGTCCTCACGGGACCAAAACCCACTACAAATGAATCCTACTCTCCATGCGAAGCGCAGAGTGGAGAATTCGTATTAGTGGACACACAACCCGAAGAGGCCGCCCCTCTCTCAGTTCACACAAGAGGTACAGGGGCTACCCATCCATGATGGCGTGATCCCCATTCGACCCCAAGTCCTATCCAGGGTGGACTACCTGGACATGATGGACATCCCTTATTCCACTGAGACCCAAAAGACTATCTGGAAATATGCACACCATCCTCTGTTGCAGCCTCAAGTCCGCTCCCATGTGTGGCGCTGCCTGGGCGGGTGTATCGTACAGCTGAGCGCTCTAATTCTTTACACTCATCCTGTGTCGTGTGTGGCCAGTATGGAACGCTGTTTCACCGCCTGGAGAAGTGCCCCACCTATAAATTAATATGGCGCGAAGTCCAACGTCTGCTAGGCCAGGATCAAACACATCCCTTCAGTCTGTCAAGAGATATGTTTGCTTCATCAATGGCCTCCCCCTCCCACCCTCCCTCCGTGCTCTGGTGGTTGCAATCGCCATGTGGACTATCCACACGATTGTCTTGGATGCCATCGCTGGATCCATCCCCACCCTCCCTGAAGCTGTCCACAGATTCCGGTCTCATTTGGTGGATCACTTTCAAGCGTGGATGTTTGGATATCTCCCACCGCGTCACCGACAGCTGGTCTCCTCCTGGTTCCCAGTCTGGTTCATCAAATCAGACCCCTTCCTCCACATGTGCTCAATAGTGGCTACGTCCCCTACACACGTTCCCTCCCCCTTCCCATAAGTAGCGTTCCCACTGGCAACAAGAGATAGCATCGCTTCTCTGGGGTGC
>JAKSZP010018933.1:0-60277 GCA_022478985.1 Massospora cicadina | reverse complement strand
CTCCAGTAAATTTGAGGGTGATAAATCCCTTTAATACCAATGGGACTAGGACCCGTGGCCTGGCCATGGGCATAGCCAGTCACCTGCCAAACAAAGCATCACTGATCCATCAAGTGAAATTGCATTGAGAGGAACAGTATAGTGGTGAAATTTGAGCAAAAGTCAGATGGCCAGTGGAAGGGAAATTTTGTGCCAAGTTAGTTGTGAGATCTTGTTCTGCTGAAAATTAGTTGGGATTGTGATACCTTCATTCATACATTCCCACTTATTCCTAAGCCCCTAGGACCTAATACAGACATCCCTCACTGGTACAGTTGTCAGACAATTCTCAAAGTTTTGTATAAAATAAACAAAACCTCTTTCCAGTTAAAGTTTTAGGTACAAAATTTTCCCTGTGATTGTCACCGTTGCTACCCAGAGCTATGTTTCCATAAAAGCACAATGACTGGGTCTTAGTGGCTATTATTACAACTCTGCTGTCCCCGCTTATCAAATGAGGTTACCAAGCAAGTGGCCTGTTATGGATATCCCCACTTGTGAATGTCCTCTAGGTTTCAAGACGTCCTATTATTGTTGGAAATAATTTTTCCCTGCTGGGCGAAGTTTCATGTACTCACCACTCACTCCCTAACCAGTGGTTTCTCATTAAATCCTGGGCCCTCTGTGGCTCCTGAAGAGCCATCTGTGGCATAATCCACTGCCACCCCAGCAGCTACAGTCTAGTTTCTAGTTAGGATGTTAAATATGTGGTTACTAGTCACCACTACATATTCAATTCTTTCCCCACCCATTATCAAGTCATTTGGATTTCAATGCCCCAGCATTCTGGGTTGCTTTATGGGTTATGCACTCTGACTGACAGGCTAGTCTCAATTCTATTTGCCACTTCTGTGACATCATTAGTCACCACTCCCTATTCACTTCTCTCCTCACTCACTAGCATGTCATTTGGAAGACAATGCCCCAGCATTCTGGTTTGCTCTCTAGGGTTTCACTCACCCTGACTGGCAGGTCAGTCTCAACTTTATTAGCCAGTTCTGTTACAAATTCTCCCCAAATGCTATTAATGATTTTTCTAGACCAACCTACTTGTTGGTCAAATAATATTATGAGAGTGTCTATAATGCTCACATTCTCAGGTTGTGTGGTGGGGCCTTTCCCACTACCTCTTTGAGAATGTGAGCATTATAGACACTCGCATGACAGGTATGTAGTCCTTGGTATCTAAGAATTGGTTATTGCCCATCTTACACTGGTTAATTGGAGGTTTAATTGATGATGCCATCTTGAATCATTAGATTTATGGTTCCATTCACTTTCTGAAATTTGTTATTTAATCAACTTTTCCAATATTCAGGTCAGGTGATGGTACCTAAATGGGGAAACTAATATCAGGCAAATTATGGTCATATTACAATCATTGCTTCACCAGGTTGAGCTTGGCCATCATTGGCAGCTACCAAATGATTTATATCCCTTAGGGTATAAAAGGGTCTTGATGGTCACCATCAATATCTAATTACAGGGTTTGAGGGGTATAAAAGAAATCCAACTACGCTGAAAAATAGTTTAATCACCAGCAACGTTATAAGGGATCCATCTGTGGTCCTCTCCAGCATTTTATCTTCATTAAATTAGTTAGTTTTATAATGGTGGTTATTAGAAAAGTTCCTCTTGAGGCCAAGTAATCTCTATCTGGGACACTTGTGTTTTAATCCACAATAGATACAAAGTACAATTATTTTTCTTTAGACAATAGAATTTTCTTATAAAATGAAACAAGATTGCTTAACTTTAAACCTAGTAGCTAGTTTTATAAGTGGCCTTGGAACTTACTACTTATAACTTAATAGCTGTATGACTTACTCGGCTTAAACATGATTACTACACTAGTTGTTTTTGGACTATTGTAATACAATATCGGATATTGGTATAGCCATACAATAAGCTAATCTATGTACACTTACCGGAAACAAGTTGTAAAGTGACTTATAAGTTGATTTATAGTTAAATTATGTTACAAAATAAATTCAAGTTTGATTACGCTTAAGAACTTTACAATTAACAAAGTTTTGCACAAAAGGTGTCTACATTCCATGAGATTCATAAAAGATAATGTAAGAGCTGATGTGTAGTATAACAGTTCCATTCGTCTGATTGCTTAAGAATCTATAGCTTTTTCATAGGGTATATATGCAGATATAGTCTAAATTGATGGCAGGAGAAAAGTTAAACTTTTAGTAATCTGGATGGTAGAGTAAGCTAATTAGCAGTTTTATGTTCATTTAAAATAGGTATGCAATACACTTTTTATTAATAAAAATCTAGTTTTAAAACTAATGTACGCAGTAGTTGATAGCTCAGATAATGGTTTAACAAGCATCTACAAGTTTATCACAAAGAACCATCTCGTAATACTTACAGCTGTGTAGCGCTAATTGAGGGTTTAGTTCTCATTTCTAAAATTCAGGATGAACTAACAGAAACGTTCGATCAGTTCAAAAGTATCTACTTCAACCATAAATAAAGGGTGTATAAGATACTTTACCATGCTCCATCCATTTTACTTGCGTTATATCTTTGTTTTAAATCTAATCAGGTAGATACTTGATACCTATAATTGTAATAGCCTGATAAGAGAGTAACCTATGCCTCAAAAGTGCTAAGAGTTTACGGTTAGGCTATAGTATGCTCAACGCAAGTTTTAAATAAGACGTTTATATGATGTCAATGAATAAAACGTATTACCCTGATGTTGAAACTTTACTCAAAGTATTGATTAGCTTGAGCCTTAGTCTTTATACGTAACCTGTTGAGTTTAAAACTATTAGGCCTTAAAAGCTATACTTTTAGATTGCTATATATAACCCGCGATAGGAATATATAATTCATTATGAAAACTATAAATAGAGTTTAAACACTCCTTGCCATCATGGCTAACTTTCATGTAATAAAAATTTCGTCCAACAGCTCAGCTATAGTCTTAAGGCTAATCGATCTCCTATAACGTTTTTATAAGATGGTGAGCGTACAATAACCTTTTTTAAAATGCTTAGCCCAGATGAACATTTTTGTGAAAGGATGAGTTTATCTGCGAAAAGGCCTATTTGGCTTAGGATTCCTCGTTGGCGTAGTGATAGGAATGCTTGCGCATCAGAGCAAGGTCCGACCTCGCAGCCGCCAGCTCCTTCTCTAGCTTAAGTATGCTGACCTGCTGCTCCATCTCCTTGACCTTAAACTCATGGGGCGCCAGAGACTTTAGGTCGAGTGGGGAGGGTTTGGCTTCGCGTTGCTTCGCGTCAATCTCCTTGACGGCCTTGACGAGGTTACGGGCGGCGGTGGTGACGGCCTTGGAGGCGGCTTCAAGCTTCTCCTGGGTCTTGGAGTAAAGATTGGCTTTGACGCGTGAGGCGGCGACCAGCTGAGCAGTCGCGGCTGCCACCTCGTTGGAGGCGACCATCAGCTGTTCCAGGCTATGGGTGCCGTGGATGACGCCATCGGCGGCCTCGACGAGCATGTTGGTGGCCAAAGCGACGGACTTGGCCGCGGAAATTAAGCCTTCTGTCCAGCGGTTGTTTTTCTTGTAAAAAGCGGTTTTGGTGCTGGCGCCGCGCCCTTGAGCCACCACTTCTTGCTGAGAAGCGGTGGCGCACTTGATGAGGTGAGCAATGGCGTTGGTGATGGCCATAGCCGAATCAAGGATGGCGGAGTGCACCTGGCGGTCGGTGGCGGTGACTTGGGAGTCCGCGGGGGCGTCTATCAATTTGGACAGCCGCTTCGCAGCCTCCTCAATAATGTTGGCGGCGTTGAGCATCTCACGCTCCACGAGATCGCCGAGATCTTCGCCGGCATCCTTGACCTGCATTGTCGATGCGTCCTTCACCACCAAAGACTCGGCGAGGCGGGAAATCTCTTTGAGGTCATGTTGAAAGCTCTGGTTGCAATGCACCACTGTATCGGGCCGCGACGGCGCCGGTATTTGATTGGCTGAGAGAAGTTTCTCAAAAAAGGTTCGGGCCGACTTGCCCGCAATAGCCCCAGATGCCACCAGTTGATCCGTCACGTCGTCCTCGGCCAAACGCGTGATGCCCTTGGTCTCGAGCATGAGCTGGCTCACCAGCTGCGAGAACTCAGTGGCTTGCGAAATGACATCAGAGTGGTCGGCCTGGTCAGAAAAGAAGCGTAGCAGAGTAGAGGTAAAGTCCCCCGAGGCGGTGTGCACTACCTCGATAAGTGAAAGGGTGTGCTCGGGAGTGGCTGAAGGGTTCCCGCTGTGGGTGCTCGATTCTAGCTCAAACAAAGATTGGTCGACTTTGGTGATACAGCTGCGATAGACGGATTCCAAGACCTTGTTGAGTTTGGATGCGTGCTCGGTCGAGAGGGACGCTAGCTTGCGGTTAAGGGCATCCTGGGATTGCGAGGATGAATGGGACGCGTTTTGTAGCGCCACCAACGTCTGGTCCATAGCCGCCTGGAGCACAGCAATCTCTTCGTCTTTGGAAGCTTTGAGCGCCCCAAAATCCGCCGCGTCTTTGTCACGGCTTGACTGAAGCTGCAATAATTGATCAGCCTTTAATGAGAGCTCATGGTCCATGCGTCGCTTCTCTTGCTCGAGCCTCTCAACCAGCGCCGACATCTCGGCCCCGCGAGCCCTCCCCAGCTCTTGCAACTGAGAGTGGCCGGCCTCAATCTCCTGGCGAAGCCGTACAACTCCCTCACGGTGGGCGCCCTGGGTTCGCTCTAGCTCGGCACGCGCACGGTCGCGTTCGTTGGAAAACATAGCAATTTCCTGGGCTTGTTTCTGGGACTCTTGGCGCATGCGCTCCATTGCACGCACAGCCTCCCCGGCTTGAGCCAACTTAGTGGTGGCTTGCTTATATTTAGCCAACAGATCCAAGTGCTCCTGGCGCAGCTGAGCGTACATCTTGGCGATGGACTCATATTTGGACTTCCATAAGTTGACCTGGTCCTCCTGTGATTTGGCGACCTGTTGATAGTGCTGGTCCTGCTGGCTCAACTGATGGGTGCGAAGTTGCAGTTCGCGTTCTAGTTGCGCCGCTCGTTCCGCTTGCTGGCTAAGAGCTAGTTGCTCGCGTTCACGCTGTGCGCGTAGCCCAAATACCTCCTGTTCCAACTCCAGCAGCCGGCCCTGCACTTGGCGTTGATGTTGATCTTTGCGCATCCGCTCGAGCTCCTCCTGCTCGCGTGCCTGTTGTGCACGCATCTGCTCCTCGTATGCGCGCTGTTGAATTTGGCGCTCCTGTTCAAGCTGCTGCTGCTTGAGCAGTGACCGCTGTTGCGCCTCCTGCTGCAGACGTTCGTATTCGCGCCTTTGTTCGAGGAAGAGATCGGGCGCGGGATCCGGGATGGAGGCTGGAGGTGGGGTTGGGGCAAACCGGGGTGTAGCGGGGCGGGCTTGATCCACGGGCCCCATTGACGGTGGATCAGCCGAAAGTTGCGGAATAGCAATGAGGGATGTGAGGTAGCGAATCTGAGAGCACTCGAAGTAAAATTGCCTAAGGGAGCGGTGAAGCTTGTGGTATCTTTCCTTCAGCGGGGCAAGCGCTTCGTAAAAATCACCCGAGCGGTACAAGGCTGTGAGCATCGACTTGATGGTAATAAAGCGCATGGGACTCTTCAACCAAAGGCACCAAACACGAGATCTTACACTCGTTCGTAGGCGACCCACCCAAGGATCGAAACACCAGCCGGTGGAACTGGTCCTGGCTCTCCGACAGAGCGAGCAGCTCGCCGATAATTTCATAACCTGCGTTGGGATCGGCTACGCCTCGCAGACTAACGTAGTCCTCGTAATCGAAACTGGCGTTGAATTGAAGGTGGCCGCGGTGAAAGTTTAACTTTCTCAGAAGGTAATCCACGTAGCCTCGGATCAGGACTCCGTACCCAAAATTGTCGTGGAGAGCGCGGCGCGCCCCAAGCTTTGGATAAAGTTCATCTCGTTAAAGGCCTCGGTCAGCACCTATTGCGGTTCAATAAAAACTTAAACTTGTCACGGTAATGAATTAGCAGTACGTTTAAATCAAGCCTCAAAAGTTCAAATAAAAGCCAAATCGAAGATGGATTAAAAATTACCGTGGGGTGGCCACCACGAATCACTTTGTGGATCGTGATGAGCGCTTTGAAGGCTTGAACCTCCTCAGCCATCAAAGGCTGGGCTTGAATCCCTGCCCAGAAAGATCGCGAGGTCTGGAAATCCCACGTAAAGACGATGCAACCTTAACAATAAGTATATTTAAAATTAACGATAAACTGCTTCAAAGTAGCCTATAGGCATAAAGTGATATCAAAATGAAATTGGGTATTGGGGTTGAAGTCCAAATCCTATTGACCAAACAATTAGATACCCACTAAGGGGAAACTCAGGTTTGGAAAAATAATCGTTAATATATAACCCCAAACCATGCTAAACACCGCTTTTGAATATATGAAACAAAGTAAAAAATATCTAATAAAAAGTGGAAGAAACCCAAACTCACTCCGGACATGCTTCTGTTTAGGAGCTGTCTTATCTGGAGTGGTAGCCTTCTTGATGTTCTGAGCCAACTCTTCTTCAGCCTTCGTTCGGTTGACACTCCTTCCAACTGAAGTATTACTGTACATGGTCGTAAAGCTCGCCACTAATCAAGGACTCTCTAGTCAAGTATGTGGGCTGTACGTGTTGATTTAATTTGATTTGTAACACTTTAGTTGACTATCTAATCAATGAGTCACAGCTAAGAGTGGAAGGAATAAGTGTAGAAATTAAATAATATGAAAACTCAATTTGATTTTCCAAATTTTGTTTCACCCTTTTAGCAATAACTGACTCAATTTCGAAAGCTTGACTTCCCACATATGTTGTCATGTGAGGTATTTTAATTCCAATGATGCCAGGTTCCTTGTATCCACGCACTGTGGCAGCCAATAGATTTAAATTGTTTATTTAGGTTAAGTTTTTATTGGCATTGCAAATAACTTTTTATTAGGCATGTCCTTTGATAAAAATATAAAAAACCAGTGGTTATTAGTAGGCTGTATATTAAGGGTGGTTAGCCTAGCAGGATAATACCTGCTTCCACCCTAGTGAAGGTATTGTTCAACATATGTTTGAAACCTATACTGGCTATAAAAAAATCTTGAGGGTGGTTAGCTGAGTGGGTAAAACTGCTTTTGCCCCTAGTTCAGGTTTTGAGTTCAAAACCTGTACTGGCTAGAAAACATTCTCAGTGTGGTATATTTGTCCCAAGGTTGACCCACCTCAAATAATTTTTTATAAAAAAATCTCAGTGTGGCATATTTGTCCCAAGGTCAGCCCACCTCAATTATTTAATAGGCTATATATTCATTATATATATGCAACTATATAAATTTAGCCAATATTATTAGAGCATGATAGAAATAAGTTATTTTTATTACAAGAGAAATATCCACTTTGATTTTAACTACAAACCTGAGGAAAATGGCTAGGTGAGAAGTGAAGCTATCCTATTAAACTCAAACTTGACCTGCACATGGCATAATTAAAACACCCTGTTTGAAGTATTGGAGTACTAATAGCAATAAATTATGATGATATTAGCTAAAATATAAGTGTCTAATTTTTCAAAATGCCAAGGTATAGCACTAGGTTAAGTTAATTTTTAGGCTCAATATCAGAGTTGTTGTTCATATTTTTATTTAAAAAGGTATTTCATCTGGCTACCTTGATATAGAGTATCTTAATTCTTTTTAATAGAGCTTTTACCAATTATATAAAGTTAAAGCTGTCAATAGTAAACAAATCAATAAACTATGTCAAGTTCAGTCCTTACTATACTAACATTTTTCACCATCAGTATACTAGAAGAGCTTAACTTTATTATATTAATTATACTTATATTTCCAATATCACATGGGAGTGTTAAAGTTTGAGAGTGTCTCAACTTTTTATAAGATACTGGATCTACATTAGTTTATTTATGAATGGCAAACTATAAGCTTGCAGTATTGGAAAAAAAGAACTAATAGGAAAATTGAGCTTGAACAAGATGAATAAGGGTAAGAACAAGGGAATTCTTTTTAATGATGAAACTGTAAGGCTTGTGAAATTCAGTGAAGTGGCAGAGTGCCTTGTCTTAGATTGTAAGTGTAAATACAGGTGTGCTCTTAAGATTAGAATATATGTGTATTTAGTTTTTCTGGAAATGCTTATTTAAGTCCAGTTGATGAACAAATATTATCAGCATCAGCTCTCATAAGTAGTGATAAATTCCTGGTGTAGAGCGCCTACTTATATATGTGTTAGCATTTCAAAATATTCACTAAAAACCCTTAAAAGTAATGAGACTTCTCCAAGGTTATATATATAAATTAGGATTAGCCCTGCTTACAAAAAAGTTGCCACATATTTTTTAATATAGTATAAATCTTGATAAATATTATAAAGTCTACAAAATCACTAGATATGACAAAAAATGGGAAAAGGCGCTGGCTTTAAAAAATGCACTAAAAATTGTAAAATAATTGATAAAAATACACCAAATCATAAAATAATCAATAAAAAATACACAAAAAAGTAGAAAATAAATTAAAAAAGTATGAATAGTCAGATGAAAACTTTTTAAAGTCAGCGCCAAACTTTAAACTGATTAATATAATTATACTCATGAATACAAATTAGAGCTTATATCAGATTATATCCAAGTGTAAACTTTAAGCAACTAAGAGCATACAGTGCTGAGTAATATATCATAAATAATATATATAAACTTTTTAGTGCATTTTTTGATGTCAATCATTACATGACCAATGTGATGAGCATGACTATTAATAAACTGTTTGTATCATGTCAGTTTGTTGACAAGATTAGTATAATTTTATATAACCCTTTAAATGCCTCAAGTAGAATCTTAGATGGCTAAGTGGCAGGCAATCATCAGTAATTAATTAGTATATATATTATCAACTCTATGGAATACATTCAAGCTGGCTGTTACTATACACCACAGCACAGACTAGTTCAAGCAGTTCCCTGCTCACACACAATATCAACATTCACCCACATACAGACTCATGCATGTACCACTAGAGAAAAGAGCATCTGTGGAATGGATAGTCATTCAAGACACCATATTCAAAGAAATTACAAGCAACAAGCAATACCAAACAAAAGCAGCAATATCAACAACCAGGACAGTAAGAGACTGCACTGAACTAAGGTCTGCTTTTTATAACATCTAACCTGCAACATAGAAAAATATAGAAACACAATTACTACATACTGATAGTGCACACACAAGTACATAACATAAGATATTAAATATATGTAATACTGACCACTGGTTGTACTTTTTGGGACATGTAGATAAACATTTTCACAATGAAGCACTATAAATACATACTCAGTGAAGGCTCAGACACAACTTAACATAAAATTATATATAGTTTGCAGCTCTGTCAGACAATTAAAAGTCCAACATTGCGAAAGAGTATTGTGGAGGTCAATGAGGATAATTTTGGCCAAAAGTCACTGTATAATTTTTAATAGAACACCTAAAAGCAGGATAATCCTTCTATTTAAACTTCTCAACTGTAACGGATGAAAAAACCCCAATTCCAACCACCATATAATCAAACAATACTTTGGTGCACTGACAGTCAAATGAAGCAGCCTAACTGAGTTGGGAGAGATTTGGGGCACCGACAAGCAGCCAAACATTCACCTACTATTGGTTGGTTATGCCAAATCCTCTGGGGGGATTGGTCCAAAACCAACCTACATGAAAAACTCCTTGATGAGGGAAAAGACCAACAGGTAAGAGAGGTATGCAAACCCTGAAACAACCTTTATTTTATTCTGGATGATAAAATGACCCGCTGACCAGAGCTCATCTGGGGAGCAACTGACAATGCTCCCCAGGAAAGGGACATGCTAGGGTGAAAATTCTGAAGTGAACTTCATAATGGCCAGGCGCGCCTTATAAAGGCAGTGCTTCGGAGCCTCACTTGAGCTATTGATTAGGCTCACACAAGCCTAATCTACAACTTGGGCAAGGCACAACCCAACACCCAAAACGACCAAACCAAAAATCATTTTTTATTTTTAAAATGAATCAAAAAACATTTTAAAATTGCTCTGACTCAGCTTTGGAAAATCTGTATCCAAGTCAGAATGTAATGAACGAGACAAACTCATCCATTACATCAACCAGATATCTTGATTTTCCCTCATGGCAATTATATCAAATACATCAAAACCTTACCTCATGGACTTGTCTTACCTACAATTAACCCTCCATTGGCCATTCTGTCAAAGAAAGGTTTTTGCAAGAGCTCCTATAGGGTGAACACCCATAATACCTAATTAGGATCAAAGCTCATAATCAATTTTATGCCCATCTCACTTATAGCCTCAAGTTGCTTTAAATACTAAGCAACGAGATTTTAAAATGGCTTCACTTCTTGTTTCCCCAGTTACAATTAATAAAACAAGAAACATAATAACCTACCCTTTTTAGTATAAATAAAGGTTATTTCTAATATTTGTGGGTATAAAAATCCCCTGAACGTATTTCTTCTAGCAGTTGAGGACAATATTTCTCCTGCAAACTTATTGTTGTAATCCAGGTGCCAAAAATTCACCAGCAAGCATTCCTTTAGTTTGAATTCCAACAACATCTATTGTGATTCTGCCTTAAGAATATATATGAACTAGCTTCCAGATTCCCATGCTTCACTAAAGTATTTATAAATCAGATACCTTGAATTGTTTTTTATTTTATATTATAGATAAACATTAACTACTTAGTCAACTAATCAAACCTATAAAATTATCCAAATAATCATAATTACTTGGTTTACCCAATTTAAAGCAAATATAATCATAGCAGGAATCAGTCTGATAAGCAAACACTTTATCTCTATTTATTTTACTTTTTATTACTAATCAATCTTAATAAAATTAGATAATAAGATGGGATAGAAGGAAACAATGCTTTATCTTAGATACTATAGGTTTAAAAATCTGTTACAAATAAAACCCACATAGATTGGTAACAGGTTTCACTCTGATAGGCAACCACCCTATTATTACTATTATTTTTATTTCTTATTTTTATAGCTTTATTTAATTTTTTTGATATGAAATAATAAGAAGGGAAGGGAAAAGATAAGTTTTATCTTAGCCAGTATATGTTTAAAACATGTTACAAAACAAAACTGCTGCAGAGTAATAAAAGGTTTACCCTTTAGGCAACCACCCTATCTTTTTTATTTTATTATCAACATATTTTATTCTATCTTTTTACATTAAAATAATAGTAAGATAGGAGGGGAAGAGGGAAGGAAATGATAATTTGTTCTAGCCAGTATAGGTTTTAAACCTGTTCTGAACCAAACCTGTAGCAGATTGATGGCAGGATGTACCCTCTTTATCTAACCACTCTTGAATAACAAACCTATTAAACCTATTGAACCAATTAAATAGCACCAAACTGCTAGTGGAAACATTATCAATAATAATGCTCACCATCTGGCTATAGAATAGGCTCTTCATATATTTAGTTATATAGTTTTAGAAAGTGTTTATAAAGTAATATCTGCTATATAAAATCTTAAATTCTTAGCTTATGTGATTTAGAAGATATAAAAAAATTAGCTTTTGTATATTGATTTAAATTTTTTTATATATCTTTAGCAAGAAAGTTATATCTTAAAAAGCACTACTTATTTGAGAACTAGACACTCAAGAGGCATATACATACCAAATTTTGTGTAGTATATCTTTAGATTTAAGAGAAATAGTATCTTTAATATGATTTACATATTTAAATTATCTATAATAAAATTAAAATCTACTAAAACTAGATGTTAGATATAAAAATATATAGTTTATAAATAGTTATTAGTAGTTATTAATAAACTAAAAATTTCCTTTATTTCAAATTTGAAATTCATGCTTAAATGGTTTAGGATATATGATGAGAATTAGCTTATATGAATACAAATTTATAGTTTTTGTAATTTTTTATAGTTAAAATTGAGCATAGAATCCCTATTCTACTCCATAATCCTAAACTTAAGCTGCATATAAATAACAAATTCAAAAACGTAGGTTTGTTTTTTTCTGTAAAATAATTTTGTATATATAAAAAATTTTAAATTGTTTATAATAGAAATTTATTAAATAAAAATATAAACTAATTTTCATATATAAAAAGTATTCTATTAATAAATGGTTTCTAAATAAAACTACAAATATGAACTGAAATCCCACGCCAATTTTCAATTTATAGCTATAATGGTTTTTAGAATATGTGTATAGCTATAATTTATATAAAATAGATTTACATTTTTTTGCAATTTTTGTAGTTAAAATTGTGAATTTTAGAAACCTTTACCTAATTGAAAACCTAACAACCAAAGGCTCATAGAAACCAAATTTTGCATGCATAAGTAGTTTGTTATAAAAAATAATTCTCAATATATTTTCTATATATAGATTATATTTTTTGCTTTTTTTATTGCTAAAATTGAATTCTAAAAGAAAATTTATAAGATATATGATATTCTGACATCCAAGCTGCACATACATACCAAATCTAATGAGTAATTGTCAGGTGAACAGCAAGTAAGAATTAGACTGACCTGCCAGCCCAGATGCCAGAGCACCCAAATGGCAAACCAGAATGCCAGAGGCACTGCTGCTGGTATGACAAATATGGAACTGGAAGAAAGCATAATTTTTAACAGATAGAAAACTGAATTTTGAAAGGGTTGTTATTATTGGAAAATTTAAGGAAGGAGAATTGACCAACAATTTTCTCAGTGTAATGCGATTGATTAAATACTCATCAATTTGGAGGGAAACAAGCTGGGATTGGGTCTTACAAGTTTGACCTAAGCAGCGAATTATTTGGGAATGGGCAGGTTAGTTCCCTGGAAACTGACATCGCAAAAGTCAGCAGCAGGCCAAGTTGCAGTTGGTTTGACCTTGAACGTCTGAACCAAAGCTCAGCTACATTTCCAATGGTTGATGCAATGGCATCTGGCCCAACAAGTGGCGGGAATCCCCCAAGACCACCCCACATATGGGTGGACCCATTTGGTTGGGAACAGGTTCAGGACGCCCAACCCGCCCATGCTCAGTCACTGGGCTGTTTATTTGGTCAGTGGCATTGTGTCAGGTGCAACACCTGATTTACTGGCAGGAAGCTTCAAAACCTCATCAATGGTGTCTGATACTATTATCTGCCCATTGGGGGTGATGCCTGATGGATTTGGGAGGGGGGAGATTTTTTGATCATCATGTTAACCAAATCACAACCATCGGGCATTCTGGCTGATAGATTGGTCTTCATACCTTTTTAACCATTTGAAATCTGAGCATCAGGCTGATTGCTGCTCAAAATTAGTTGTGATCAATTCCATTTTGGTGATCTCAGCGCAGATTTCACTGACTCCACATAACAGTTCTGCTGAGGAGAATGTGGGTACCAGAAGTGGGATCCAAAGTGTAAGGGTTGTTACCCAGCACTCATCTACCACATGAGCGAGATCACCCTGAGTAATGAGGGGTATGACCATCCTCTTTGGTACCTTCTTACTCGGGAATGGAAAAATGGCCCAATTAACACCAAGAGGACGTTCACTGGGACTTACAGTAATGATCCTTTAGTGATTTTATAATACATTTTTAAATTATTTTTCATATTTGAACTATTTTAAATAGAAAGTTATTAAAGTAAAGTTTAAACTGCTTTTTCACATATTACAAAAATATAGAAATGAATGTTTTCTTAGCTGAACTACAAATTTAGAGCAGAATCTTCATGTCAAATTGCAAATTCATAGCTATTGTGGTTTAAAGAACCTTAATTAATAGTGTCTTTTATATATATCATAGACTATAGATTAAAAGACTAATGATGATGCAAATTATTGACTGATAAATCCATTTATTAAACTTACATCTGTATCTGATGCAGTCTCCTAAATAATTTTTTGAACAAAAAAGAACCTATATATTCAGCACTAAATGTTTTTAGTTGCTTAAAGTTTACACTTGGACCTAATCCAATATAAGCTCTAATCTGTAGCTGTGAGAAAAAAATTCTATGAGTCAGTTTAAAATGTGGCGCCAACTTCAAAAGGTTTTTGTTGATCTATACTTTTTATCATTTTAGCATACTTTTTAGTGCTTTCTTAGCAATTAGTAATACCTTTTAGTGCACTTTTTTATCAATTATTCATACCTTTTAGTGCATTTTTTAGTCTGAAGAGCAAACACTTTGCCATTGGGTTAATTTAGTCTTAATTCTTGTTACCACCTAGAACTTTCTAAACCTTTATAATCTATTCTAATTGAGGTAAAGTCAAACCTTTATAGTATCTGTATAAATAATTAGAAACAATATTTTTGATATTAAATAAGTTTAAATGCTTAGGCTTGTATACATATCACTTTATTCAATTTTATCTTTTGTCTGCTTTTTATGGAAACAATTAACCTATTTCTTCTAAATGGCAACTAACCTCTGCTCCCATACTAAGGCTAGTAGTTCAAATATATAAAATGTAACTAGATTTGACATTGTAAGGTATATATAAATTATTAATACTTAAAGAAGCAGTGATTATATTAAAGTCACCCATATTATTTCAGGTTTTTTTATTATTTAAAACCTTAGCTTATAAGGCTGTACATGCACAAAATGTTTGTAAAATTTGATCATAGACTAATTAAGATGTAGTTTAAGATATTATATGAGTAGATGATAGAATTAGTAGCAAATAAAAGCTCTATAAGGTACATATCTATATTTCAGAGTAGAGGAAGATAATATGACAACAATTGAGCATTGACTCTTAAGACATGTGGCAAGTGTGCATATGTGCTATAAATTCATATCACCATAAAATGATTTTATACTAAAGATAACATTGAATCAATGATAAGATCTATATATAAAGTACTTGATAAAATATTAAAGTATCATATATGAAAGCATTATCAAGCAAGGGCTTGTTGCAATATAGTTAAAACAGTATTTAATCAGGTAAACTATTTAGAACAAAAAGAACTTGTTTATTCATATTACTTGTTACTTGCCTTTTTGTGAAATGTGTGCAAGTATTATGCTGAAGATAAATATTACCAGCAAGTAGGCGTTTTGAAGCTTCCTGAATTTACCTCTGGTTATAGCCATCATATAAGATACTAACATCAAAAAGATCAAAAAGTCACTGATTTCTTTTTTGATTAGACTTTATGTTATAAATTGGCTGACAAAGTATAGACTAAGATTTCAGCTTCGGTATCTAGTACTTAGGAAAGAATACAGAGTGCACACAGGTAGCTTTTTATATAACTTATAAGATAGAGAATTTAAAGGGTAGTTATCCTGGCAAGGTAATTCCTGCTTCCACTCTAGTGCAGGCTTTGTTCAGCACATGTTTGTAACCTGTAATGGCTTTAAGAAACCTTAGTGTGGTATATTTGTCCCAGGGTTGACCAGTCTTAATTATATTTTTTTATAAAATAAAAGATTCAGTTGAGGTGGTAAAAAGCTATTGATTAATATTTTTATCCCAAGTATAATAATCAGTTTTGTGCAAGATGGTTTTCTAATTTTCAGAATTATAGGGAAATTCATCTTATTCAATGGTTGCAATCCAATATTTATTTAAAATCAAATTAATTATTAATATTTAGTTAAATTTATTGAAATTCAGTTTCAGTTTCTGGCCAGATGTTAAAGCTGGGATCAAAAGGGCTTCACGCCTAAATCTTAGAATAAAAATAAAAAATTACTGCCATATACTGGATCAATTCTTGCAAAATTGGAATGGGATCACTATGGGATCATCCTCTTTCATTATAAAAGGTAAATAAATTGGTTCAGTAGTTTTGAAAGATGTGTAAAAAAACATAGAAAATATATACAGGCCAAATTGAGAAACTCCACCTTTTTCAAAGTCAGTTAGAAACTAATATCAGTTGATATTTATAAATTTTTGACCTTGTTGATATATGTAAATATTTATATGTCTTAATTTTTTAAACAAAATTTTCCTTTTGCTCAACTGCACTTTTGAGAAATTTTATCAAAAATAAGTTAAAATCAGCAACTAAACTTCCTACCACTCAATCAAACCTAAGTCCTCAGCTCCACCTCTGTCTGTCTAGTATGGGGCAGCAGCAAACTACCAACTAGAATCTTCTGCTTTGCAGGAAAACGCATTTGGTTTGGGTTATCCAGTCCTCCCAAATACTCAGGCCAATCAGTATTTTTTCAAAAATATTGACCTCCACCTCATACATTCCCAAGTAGTGCCTCAAAGCCCCTAGTGCTCCCCCAGAGCAACATGCAGTTCAGCCTTTGGGTCAAATATGAGAAACTGTACTAATATAACAGAAAATAGATTATCAAACAAGTGAAGGTGGTGATGAAATTTAGTGGATCTAAAAACTTCCGCCCTAAAAGGGGTATTTTGATTTGGGCTTTACTTGCAAAGCTGATACCTCATTGAATTCTGGCTAGTTAGGTTTCTTGCTTGGTGCAGCACATATTTCCACAATATGGCAGATGCAGTATGTGTAAGTCCCAGGTAATGTTCCCTGGCCATTAATTAGGCCCTTTTCCCATTCCCAAGTAAGAAGGTATCAAAGAAGGCGGCTGTACCCCTCATTACCCAGGGCAACCTTACCCATGTGGTAGATGAGCGCTGGGTAACAGATCTTCCGCTTCAGATCCCTCCCCTGGTGCCCACACTCACCTTGGCAGAACTAGTACAGTTAATCAGGGAAATCTGCGCCAAGATTGCTGAAATGTTTTAACTGGCCTAAAATTGAGTGTGAGTCAGCCCAATGTTTGGATTCCATGTATTTGGAAAGGGAGAAGACTAATCCATTGGCCAGAATCGCTGACAGTTTTGATTCAGCCAATACTATGATTGAAAATTAACCACTCTCAAAATCATTGGGGATCATCCCCAACAGGCAGGTAATAGCATTGGACACCATCAATGAGGGTTCAAAGCTCCCTTCCAGAAAATTGGGTGTTGCAGCTGATGCAACACTTTTGACCAAATGAACATCCCAGCGACTGGGCATGGGTGGGTTGGGCGTCCCAAACCCATTTCCAACCAAATGGGACCGCCCCTAAATGGAGTGGCCTTGGGGGATTCCTGCTGCTTGTTAGGCCAAACGCCATCACACCAACCATTGGAAACATAGCCAAGACTCAGTTTGGACGTTTGAGGTCAAACTAACAGCGACTTGGCCTGCTGCTTAATTCTTTGATGTTGGTTCCCAGTGAACTTATTCGCCCAATTCCCAAATAATTCGTCAGTTAGGTTAAAATTGAGGGTCTTGATCATGGTTTGTCCCCCAATTAATTGACAACTATTTAATCAGTTGCATTTCACTGAGAAAATTGTTGGTGAATTTTCTTCCTTTTCCCTTGCAATAAAATTTTGCCTCAAAAAACCAAACAATTTTGATTTTACTGATTTCCTTCTGACTGCATTCCCAATGGCTTTTCTCTGGTGGCCCATCAGGCTGTACAACAGATGGGCTCTACCAGTACTCATGGTCACTATGGCCCCCACCGTCATAGATTGGATTCAGTGAGCTAGATACTTCTGGCAATTTAACCCTGTCATTATGAACTTTTGTCAACAATATACTGAAATATTGTGGCCCTATGTCTACAATCTTCAAGCAAGGATCCGCCCCATTGTCTCCACAGTCAAACTGGCCCAGTATACTGGTGAACTTACTGAAACCATATCCATGGTTCCACCCCCTGCAGTGAGACCTCCAGGGTCTGGGGTGGCCTAAATTTGGTTTTTCTCAGGATCATATTCACTATTGTCTTACACCATTGATTTGTCATTTCCCAATTCCTGGCTCCATACAACGTTGTTCGATCAGCAATGCCCCTGGCATTCTGGCTTGCTTTTTGTGTGCTTACACATCTTGACTGACAGGCTGGTTTAAACTTCTTCTGCCTTTTTCATGACATAATCAACCAACTATTGTTTCCAGACACTTCCACCCTGCTCTTCAAGGTGGGCGCTGCATTGGTTACCCTTTACCAAACGAATGTGCAATCAGTACCTGTTTTTTGTTGTTTGTTTGGTCACTTGCCAATTTTGGGAATAGTATCCACTCTACCGTGGAGAAATTTCTTCAGACAATCAAGCTGCGCGGATTGCTACTCCTCCCCTCCCACTAGTCCAGAAGGAAGTTCACGTATTCCTTCCAGTGAGATGGCCAATCAAGTTCTCAACGCCCTTGCTGAGGTGCAAATGCATTTGGCAATTGCACTCAATAATGCCTCCGCATTATATCATGCCCAACAGGGGGTTGCATTATTGGATGCTGTGGAAGGGGACGCCCACCGTTGGGTTAGAGGCCTTCTGCGCTCTTCCTCACAAGTGGGAGACCCCACTCCACTAATGGCTGTCATATCAGCTGCCTTGAAACCCCCTGTGTCACACTCAGACCATTTATTCAGATTGCTCTATGCCATGGCTGAAGCCCCTAGCTTAGCTTCTTTGATCTCTACCTTCCGTGAACTGGCTCTCACGATGGGCCTCTCTAATGATATGCTTCAGGTAGTCTTTATATCAGGATTGGATTCAGTTTCTGATCATCATGAGGCCTGGTCTACCATACAAGGAACATTAGATCTTATATGTGCCACCGCGACTACTATTAATGCCTTTCCCCGCCATGCTTCCCAATATCAGAAGGGAAATTTTATGATAGGATTACTCAACAAAGATGCGGATGAAGTGTCTACCTTCAAACCAGCAATGGACCCAGTTGCTGATCCTGTCGCAACTCCTGTGTCCAAGTTGGCTAACTCTGATTCACCTGTAAATGAATCCATAAAAGCCCATATGGAGGAAGTCAGCTCTCCCACCCTCGTACTTCCAATTTTTGCTCCAAAGAGAGCCCCTGACCTTTCCCCCAATTTGCCAGTTATTTCTTCAATCACAACAGAATTGGTCAAATCTTCCAATAAACAAAACTTCGCTTATTTCTTATTGCCTATGAAGATTAGTGTCAGTTCTCACCATGTCTCCTTTGAGGCCCTGGTGGATACTGGGGCCGCAGGTAACTTCATGAGTGTCAAGTTGGCCCAACAATTGAACTGGACATGGACGCAGGTCCCTCAGTGATGGTGGCTTCTTCTGCCTCCCAGGCCTCGTATGTCATCCGTTGCCCAGTATCTTTTTCAGTACACCAGTTTAGCTTCTGTGATCGTTTCTCTGCTATGCCAAACTTGGTGTTTCCGGTGATCTTGGGATTGGGATGGTGGCGCTGACAACATGTCAAGATTCACTTGGAGTTTAATGTGTTGTCATTTGTCAATGATCAACTGGAGGGTGGATTCCCTCTGATTGACACTCTTAAGAAAACACAAGGCCGCAGTTCTATTACTTCCCTCATCACTCCTGCTGGCATACCGGCTAATTTTCCTGAAAGCTTGATGCACTATCAAAGTATCTTTGACTCTAAAAAGGCAGATCGTCTACCTCCTCACACTAGGTTTTACTGTGGATTTTGAACAACCGTGGAGTTGGTGAATATCAACTGTCCATTGTATCCCCATACAGTGGAGGAAGAGATTGCACTCAACACTTAGGGAGGACGATAGGCTGAAAAAAGGGTGGCTGTTTAAGGAGACCTCACCAGTTGTTTCCCCCATCATCTTCGCCAAAAAAGCTGATAGTTCCCTCCATCCCTGTGTAGATTATAATCATTTAAACAAAGTAACAGTTTTTAATCCCTACCCCCTGCCTCTGGAGCAGATAATCAGCCAGGCAATTGCCAAATCCCGTGTGTTCTCTAAGTTGGATCTAGTGAACGCTTTTAACCAGATTAGAATAATGAAAGGGCAAGAATGGTTAACAGCGATCAAGATGAATCGAGGTATTTTCCAATTCCGCGTGATGCCCTTTGGGCTGAAGAATGCTCCCGCTACATTTCAACATATTATTGACAATGTACTGGGTGACCTCTGGTTTACTTGCACAGTTGCATATATCAACAACATTCTGGTTTACTCCCTGACCCCTGAACAACACGCTCCTGACTTAAAGCAGTTGTGGCCGCCTTGCTTAAGGCAGGTTTGTTCATCAATCCTTCCAAGTGTGAGTTCTATATGGAGGTTGTTACCTTCCTCAAGAATTTCTTCCTTAAAGATGGCTACGCAATCCCTCACAATAAGTTGGACGCTATCTAAGAATGACCAGCTCTGACTACCCTGAAACAACTAAAGAGTTTCTTGGGAACCAAATTTTCCTAAAAAATTCCCTGGCACTTTCTCAGCTTGCTGCCCCACTCCACCCTCTGAAAGGGAAAAACATACCATTTTGCTGGATGCCCGAATGCCAACAGGCGTTTAAATCAATCAAAGAAGTGTTTGTGTACCCTCCCATTTTGAAACACGCCAATCCCTCCAAGCCATATATTGTTGTGTGCAACGCCTCATTGGTAGCAGTGGGGGCAGTGTTGCTTCAAGAGCACGATGGCTTGGAACACCCAGTCGCCTATTTTTCCCATAAGTTCACTTCTACAGAGCATTCTTGGGACATCTATGACAAGGAGTTGGCAGCCGTAGCATGGAAATTAACTAAATGGAGGTACCTGTTACAGGGTGCTTAACATGAGTTAACAGTCCGTACGGATCACCAGGATCTCTTGTATTTCCACAAACCCCAAAAATTGGCGCACCGGCAAGCCTGAACCTATCAGGACTTGTGCAGCTTTAATTTAAAATATGAATTTGTAAAAGGTGCGCTCAACGTACTTCCCAATTTTCTCAGCTGAAGCCCTGCCCACTATTCCTCAGACCCAGAGAAAGTGGATCTCATTACCATGATTCCTGCCGCCCAAATCCTGTCAATTGTCCCCCCTGTTGTTTCTTCCTTTGCTCTGGCTCCTAACGCCCTGCTAATTGCTCAGGTCTTAGCCAGTCAAATGGCCTGCCCTGAGGGCGTGGAGTTGGTTGAGCAGTTGTCTCACCAGAATCATAAACACTCCCTATACTCATTGGAGGAGGGTGTTATTTATTTTCAGTCATGAATCTGGGTTCCTCCCTCCTTCAGAACCAAGGTATTCCATGCACATCACAATCCCCCAACGGTTGGCCATCCTGGCAATAAGAAAGGCATTGACTTGATCAAGCGGACTTACAATTGGGTGGGTTTGACAAAAGAAGTTCTGGACTGGATCGCTGACTGCATTACTTGTGCTTGGGATAAGTCAGACCGCTCTGGTAGAAACAGACTTTTACACCCCTTACAGCAGGCGTAGGGTTCATGGACAGTGGTGTCCATGGACTCTATCGTCAAACTCCCCTGCTCTAATGGGTTCACAGCGGTGATGGTGGTGGTAGATCACTTCACTAAACTTTTCCTCTTTATTCTTTGTTATTCCACGATTGTGATGGAGGAAACTTCCCGCCTTTTTGTACGCCACGTGTTATCAATGTTTGGCCTCCCACAGGAGATCATCAGTTACTGTGGTTCGCAGTTCACGGCGCAGTTTTGGAGTGAACTCCTATCTATCCTAAAAATATCCCCCTGTCATTCCACAGCATATCATCCACAGTCTGATGGACAGACTGAGTGAGATAACCAAGTCCTTGAACAGTACCTGCGTTGCTATGCTGCATCTACACAGGACACCTGGGCCAACGACCTTCCCCTCACTCAATTTGCTTATAACAATGGGACTCATGCGTCCACGGAGTTTTCTCCCTACAAAGTGACGTTGGGTTATAATCCTTCATTTTTGGTTGGACATTACTTGTGGCCTGAGGTTCAAGCTGCCGCGGATCACGCTGAACATATTAGATCAACTCAATCCTTAGTGCGGGAACACCTCACCAAAGCTATTGACAACTACAAGTGGTTTGCAGATTGCAAGCAGCTTCCAGGTCATGATCTAACAGTGGGCTCCTATGTTATGCTCAATACCTGTCATTTATAAATTCAAGACCCTTCTCATAAGTTTGCAAGTAAGCGTTCAGGCCCCCATTTGGTGGAGGAGGTCTTGGGCAACGGTGAATTCTGGTTGAAGCTTCCAGCTCACTGGAAACAGCACCCCATCTTCCATGTTTCCCAGTTGTCGCCCTTCAAGGGTACAGTCCCCATGGAACCTGAGCTGATCATCATCGAGGATATGGAAGAGGCCGAGGTGAAAAGTATCCTGGCATCCCATAAGTCCTGACATTCTGTTCAATATCTCATAACTTGGAAAGGGTATCCGGCCTACAAGAACAGTTGGGTCAAGGAGTGCAATTGTGCTAACTATATGGAACTGGTCAAAGCATTCCATGAAGCCCACCATGATGCTCCCCGCCCTCCCCCAAAAAGTTGCAATGGTAATGGCAATCAAGTTACCCAAGGCGCACAAGGATGTGGCCCTCGTACAGTTTCCTGGTGGTGGGGCTCTTCCTTTGGAAAAAGGAAAGGGTAATGTAAGTCCTGGGGAACGTCCCCCTGGCCATTGATTAGGCCCTTTTCCCATTCCCAGTAAGAAGGTATCAAAAAGGGCGGCTGTATCCCTCGTTACCCATGGTGACCTCGCCCACATGGTAGACAAGCGCTGGGTAACAGCTCTTCTACTTTGGATCCCTCCCCCAGTGCCCACACTCACCTTGGCAGAACTAGTACAGTTAATCAAGGAAATCTGTGCTGAGATCACCAAAATGAATTTGATTGGCCAAAAATTGAGTGGGAGTCAGCCCAATGTTCGGGTTCCATGTATTGGAAAGGGATGAAGACTGATCCATTAGCCAGAATTGCTGACAGTTTTGATTTGGCCAATACTATGATCAAAATAATCAACCCCCCTCAAAATCATCGGGGATCATCCTCAACAGGCAGGTAATAGCATCAGACACCATTGACGAGGGTTTGAAGCTCCTTCTGGCAAATTGGGTGTTGCAGCTGATGCAACGCTTTTGACTGAACAAATGGCCCGGTGACCAGGAATGGGTGGGTTGGGTGTCCTGAACCTGTTCCCAACCAAATGGGACCGCCCCTAAATGGAGTGGCCTTGGGGGATTCCTGCTGCTTGTTAGGCCAAACGCCATCACACCAACCATTGGAAACATAGCCAAGACTCAGTTTGGACGTTTGAAGTCAAACTAACAGCGACTTGGCCTGCTGCTTAATTCTTTGATGTTGGTTACCAGTGAACTTATTCGCCCAATTCCCAAATAATTCGTCAGTTAGGTTAAAATTGAGGGTCTTGATCATGGTTTGTCCCCACATCAATTGACAACTATTTAATCAGTTGCATTTCACTGAGAAAATTGTTGGTGAATTTTCTTCCTTTTCCCTTGCAATAAAATTTTGCCTCAAAAAACCAAACAATTTTGATTTTATTGGTTTCCTTCTGACTGCATTCCCAATGGCTTTTCCCTGGTGGCCCATCAGGCTGTACAACAGATGGGCTCTACCAGTACTCATGGTCACTATGGCCCCCACCGTCATAGATTGGATTCAGTGAGCTAGATACTTCTGGCAATTTAACCCTGTCGTTATGAACTTTTGTCAATAATATACTGAAATATTGTGGCCCTATGTCTACCATCTTCAAGCAAGGATCCGCCCCATTGTCTCCACAGTCAAACTGGCCCAGTATACTGGTGAACTTACTGAAACCATATCCATGGTTCCCCCCTGCAGTGAGACCTTTAGGGTCTGGGGTGGCCTCAATTTAGTTTGTTCTCAGGATCATATTCACTATTGTCTTACACCAATGATCTGTCATTTCCCAATTCCTGGCTCCATACAACGTTGTTTGATCAGCAATGCCCCTGGCATTCTGGCTTGATTTTGGGTGCTTACGCATCCCAACTAGAAGGCTGGTCTAAACTTCTTCTGCCGTTTCCATGACAGTATGCTAGTACAACATGCATAATAGTGTGGGGCCAAAGTTATCTCCTAAGTTCACAAAAATTGTCTCTTGTTGGAGGAAAAGAGATTAAGTATATAAAATAATTTAAATTAAAGATATTAAGAGTTACTTTACTATTATAAAATTGGTGATTTTAGATCCTAAAAAATACCATAGCTATAGATTTTGAATTAAGGCTATAGTCACACGTTTATTACATATAAAGGAAAGGAAATGCTGTAAATTGGTTTGACCAACCAGCAGTTTATATCCTCACTGATTTTATATTCAAAATTTTTTATATAGAGGATATAAATCAATCATAGTAACTGGTATGGCACACGGCCTAAGTTTTAATATGGAGTTTGTCCCTTATTGATTTACTATTGATCAAATCCAAAAACCCCACCGACACACCTCTCATTCCCTTGCTTTTTAAACCAGTGGCGCTGTGGATTTGATCAATTGATTACATTCTATTTTAATTCAGCATCCCTATGCTATTTTGCCACCACGTTGGTTAGAAAGATTGGTATTAGGGTCCTTTATAATTACTATGGGTAGCCGCCAGTAGTTCAACTACCACTGGTGTATTTTGATTACTCTGGCATATCAATATTTTGTTAGAATCGCCTTGAGCTCTACTCACTTATTTTCTTGGCCTAATTTGGATGTTAAGCCAGTAGTTTACCAACATTAATTGGATCTTAGTAACCAATAATCGCACCAATGTGAGTTCTGGTAGCCAGAGCATATCTGAGTGAGGTGAGATCAGGAAGGGGGTACTTTTTTAGGTAGTTAGCTTTAGTCTAATATTAAGTTAATTATATAGTGCCATCAAGTCTCTGCAAGTATTAGATGCTACTACGTACTCATATTTTATTAATGAAAGCCCTATTTATAAACATCTAGTACTAAAAAAAAGCCCTATTTATAAAGCTACAGTTTCCTTAAGTTAAGTTTACCCAGATTGCTGTCCTCAAACATTATCTGGGTTAGTTAAAAATTTGAAATAAGCATAATAAATATGGCGCCTAAGTGCTGTTTTCAACAAGGATTATACTGAAAATCAGCGGAAAGACATAAATGGATAGCCAGGACTAATAATTTTTCCTCCTTTGCAATTCTTTCATAAAAATGTTAATATAAGGATTTGAGGATAATTACCAATGATAATTGATAAAGATTAATACTTAAAATTGTGGGAGTAAAGATACAAGATGCAATTCAGAAGATAAACTCTAATTCTTTAATAATTAAGTCTCGATCCAAACTAGGGTAACTTCACGGTGATTATATCTCATATTGGAATAGATGACTTTAGATAGATGGTAGCTTGTTTGGAGCCAATAAGTTTGTAAAACATGCTTGGCACTTCTAAATAGCTTATTTGAATATAGCAATCAATTGAAGGTAAGATAAATCCTCTAGAATCATTGTGGGTAGATAAGAACTATTAGTAGGTTATTTTTGGCCAATCAGAGTGTCAAACAAGCTTGGCACTTCGTCATGGCTTGGATGGTTCCAGTTAATAAATTGAAGGTGAAATAATTCTCTTAAATTATTGTAGATAAGCTAAAAAAAGTTAATAGCTTGTTTGTACCCAAGAAGAGAGTCAAACAAGCTTGTTTTTTGTCTTGGCTTATGCATTTTTTAACCAATCAAGAGGATGGATAATATTTTTACTGGTATTAAACCCCCTTAAAGCCTATAAAAGGGATTCTAAAATCGCGAACTATTTTCTTAGATTAGTATTGGTATGAATATATAAATTGTACATAAAAATTTATAAATAATTAAAATTGTTCTAGGGTAGTTGTGGAGGGGAACTGTTGGTAAGATCAATGCTCCAATATTCCTCATCATAGAGCAGATATTGAATTTCCAACAGAACCCCTTTAAGAAATATAGGAGCAGTGAATCTTAGTAAGGATCCTTCCATTTTCCTTTTGGGTTGAAGTTAAGTCTTGGCCAAGTAAGAGAGATAGTGGTATCGCCCCATACTAATTATTCATTGGAGCCAAGTTGTCCATAGCTAAACTAAGATTGAGTGTGATGGTTTTTGTGTCTCAGCAGTGCTAGGGCATCATGATGTGCCTGCAGGTGAGCATTTCAAATTCTGATTGTTTGACTATGGTTGTTGAATTAATCAATCAATTAATTATGTATTGAGTTCATACATAACACAGTTGCCATCCTAAAGAGCTAGTTGTCTGGTGCATTGTGGAAAGATCAGGAGGGTGCAGTTGGATAGTTGATGTTTGTCCGGAGGTTCTTTTTCACCCCCTTCAGAATCTTCAGTGAGGATAGATAGGATCATGTTGGCCTTGAGTGGTTGAATCAATCCATTATTTAATCTAGAATCTAATTCAAGCATAACCCAGATAGAGTTCTTCTTATTGATTGATGAGACAGTGAGAGATTGATAGCTTCAAGCTCATCAATGCAAAATAAGACATGTCCTAGTGTGCCCTCAATGAATATGAGGAGACCTTCACCTTCATGCTTAGTGATGGATACGTCAGTATCATCAGGGTGGACCAGGTAATGGTCAGGGAGACCCTCTTCACCCCCTCAGAATAATTGGTGTGGTTAAGGAGGCTCATGTTGGACTGTGGTGGTTAATTTAATCCATCACTAAGCTGGTGCTAGTTTAACTTAACCCAGACGGGGTTATTCTTGTTGATTGATAAGACATTGAGAGATGAATTAACTTCAAGCTCATCAATGCAAAACAAGGTATGCTCTAGTGTACCCTTGAGAAATTTTAGGTGATCTTCACCTTCCGCTTAGTGGCTGAAACGTTAGTATCAATAGGGTGTACTATTTAAAGGTCAGTGCGCGCTTGGTGGGGCTCATCAAGTAAGCTGATGTCTTTGCAGGAAACCTTGGTATATTTTTCGTTTATGCAAATCCTCCTGTTGATTGGGGAGACGTTGAGAGATTGATTATCTTAAAGTTTGACAGAGCGAAACAAGGCTTGCTATAGTATAACCTTGAGGAATTTTATGCAATCTTCATTTTTATTCTTAGTAAAGAAGATGCCAATTTCAGTAGGAGATTTAGGGAATGGGTCAATCGTTTGAATCCAGAATTGTTTGAGGAGTTTCTCTATACAGCCTTGAGGTGTGGGCCCACCATGTAGTGAAGCATCTTGGGAGCTCAGCTTAGCTCAGGTAAGAGGGTTTCTTTCTCAAAAGTAGAAGTTGAAATCTTAGTGGTGTACTGGGCCCCCTGTAGCGAGAACCACTTTTAGGGATTCTGGTTATTTGGGTTGCTCGCTTGGTGCAACCTAAAATTCCTACAATATCTAAGATGTATATTTTCAATATATCGTGACGCCTAGAGATATGGGGGGACAAAGTTAACTCCTAAGTTTGCAAGTCTTGTCCCTTATTGGAGGAGAGGAATTTAATTATAGGAATTATAATTAAATTAATGGTATTAAATGATATTCTATCTAGTAAGTACTTGAGGTTTTTATACCCCAAAGAAACCACCATAGTAATAGATTATGATGCAAGGCTATGGCCATGAAGTTAGTTACGTGTAAAGGAAAGTGAATATGCTGAAAATTAGAGGAAATACATAGAGGGATGGCCAGGACTTAAAAATATTCCTCCAGTGTATCACTTTGGTAAAGATGTTATCAGGATTTGAGGGATGAATCCTGATGATAAATCATAAAGTTTAATAAGAAAGTGTTGTAGTTAAGATCTGTAGATGCAATCTGGACACTAAACTCTAACATTTTGATAATTTAAGTTTTAATTTATATTAGAATAATTGTGCAGCGTCCATAGCTCAGATTGTTTAAGATAATTTGGATAATTGGTAGCTTGTTCAGAGCCAATCAGAGTATCAAACAAACTTAAAGATGCATTGTAACTTGCATAGTTCCATCCATTTAATTATGGGTAAGATAATTCCTCTTAAATCATTGTGGGAAAATTGAGATAGTTGATAACTTGTTTTTAGCCAGTTTAGAGAGTCAAAAAAGCTTGTATTTTGACTTAGTTTTTCAGTTTTAGCCAATAAGGAGGGAGAAAAATTTCCTCTGGTTTAAACCCCCTTAAATCCTATAAAAAGAGGTTCTATAATCGCAAAATGTTTTACTAGATTAGAATTAGTAGAAATTATATATAAATTGTATATAATAAAACTATAGGCTATTAAAATGTCCCTAAGGTAGTTATGGGAGGGAATCTGTTGGTAAGGTTGATGCTCAAACTTTCTTCACTAAAGAGTAGATATTGGAATGTACAATCCCTCATTTGTAGTGACTGTGCCCCTGTTATTACAGGTCACCTCCAACTACTTGCACCTTACTACATCCAGACACCACTATGGTAGTTTAACTCGCTGGTTTGCCCAACCTCATTTCCCCTAAAATGCTTCACAAGGAGCTAATGTTTGATTTGGCAGTATATGGCTCCAACTCTTCAGTTGTAGATTCAGCGTACCACAAAATTGGTAAACCCTCGACCTCTGGTAGATCTGAGGAAATTCTGATTGAAGCATGAGAGTCATTAACACAAAATAAGTCTAGCTCTGAAAATTATAATAGTACAAATCAAATTGGCTGTGAAAATAGTGATAGCAACAAAATTTCAGATAAAATGACAAACAATCCACTCATCAAAGAGATGCAAACCAGTAATGGTGAAACTCCAAATAAGATATGCTCCCAAAAAAAATAGTCATTTGAGTAACGTCAAGAAGGAAAGAATGATTTAGGTGCAGAACGGTGCACCAAAAAGGAAAATGATCAAAACAACAGAAAACGTGCCATCAAGCAACCAGGAAATAAAGTCCACTGATGGTATAGAGAATTTGAACTCCACCAAAGCGCACAGAAGCCATGGAGCTGATGAACCTGATACTGCAGGCTCCACACACTGCCACAATGCATGAATTAAGGAACTTGAGCTAATGAGTGCTAAAGAGAGGAATCATTTAAAGAAGAGGCTGCACCAAAGTTCCCAAAAAAGATTAGATATTTTTCTAATCCACTATTTGATTTATCACTCAATTTATTATTTTGAATCCTGATTTTTAGTATTTAGTATAAAAATACTAAGTTTTTATCTTAAATAAGCAGTCTATTTCACAGAATATTATTTTGTCCTTTATTTGGTTTTTCACTTTAACTATGTGAAAAGTAGTGACTGCAAGTAACCAGTCTTGATTACACTACAGTTGAAGACACTCGTTTTGAGAAGGACTCCTTATAAGGTTAGGCTTGCAAGTAAAGAGGTTGAGATAAACTCCATTGGGTCAAGGGAAGATTCCAAAGTACACAGGATTAATTTTAAAGAAGACGCACAGTTGGAGTGTGAGTGTCAAGCGTACAGCTCTATCAGAAAGTTTAAGCCTGGCTGGTTAGTGTCATATCTGTGCAACAGATTACCCCTTTCAATGCCACAAGTTCAAAATCCCCAGAGTTAAGCGAGCAGAACCCAAGGTAGCAAAACTGGTGCTCAATAAAGGAGGCGACGCCAACCACACAGTTGAGAAGAGAGAGTTCAGGGCAAATGGATATGCCTAGTATCAAGACCATGAAGGTATACCATGGGAAAGAAGCAGCAGGAAACCTATCCATAACTGAAAAAGGGATGTTTGAGGCAAGGCTTCAAGTTTTTGAAAAAGAAGTAGTGGAGTTGAGGTTGCACCTAGATCAGGTTTAAGACACCGCTCATTGGGCTTGAGTGGCTACTACCCCGGTGTTAGGGCACATACCAGTGACTAGAAAGATTGAAACTGATCTGAAGGAACTCGAGGAACAGGTCCAACACCTTGAATCAGAAAAATGGAATAAATGTACAAACATTGAATGAGTTTTGTGAACGTTTAGACCACCATGAGACTGTTTTTGGATGACGTTAATTAAAATTTGGAGGAAATTAATGATCAACTACAAGTAAAACTACATCCTGCTATAAGCCCTTCTCTAGAAATCTCACATTTGGAAATGCCGTTTTTAGCTTCACAAGGAGCAACATCTTCATGAAATTAGCGAAGCGCTCCAGTAGAGGAAGATCCAAAATTTAAACACTATTTTAAAACCATATTCACTTCTGGCGAGGGAACAATAGCTGGGTTTTTACAAATGTACGAGAACAGCATGGATGGCGCTAGTGACAAGCAGAAGAAATGTCACGTTAAAGGCTGCATGAGCCACAAAGCACAGGAGAAATTCAGCGCTAGTTTAAGCCCTGATTTGACTTGGACTGAGGTCAAGGAGATCCTGTTACAGAATTTGGTAGCGCACAGGATGTTGAGAATATAAAGCAAGAGTTCATATTGATGAAAACGGGCAAGATGGTGACAGTCACAAACTACGCTGCTTGATACTACCTTCAAGCACAACAACTATGGACAACAGGGACCTTAGACTTACCTACCGCGAAGTATGACCTGCTCAGTTCCTTAGAAGTACACCCAGCCCTCAAGATACACATGATGCTTGCGGTTAAAATGGCTGGATCTCACAAGGCCATCAAGGAAGCTTTACTTGATGTTCAAGGAACACATAAGATAGAAAACAAAACAATGACTCAACAAACATAAAGAGTTGCAAAAGCGGTGTACGCTACACAGGACAAGTGTGACAAGCCAAAAGACAAGAACTTCATACCAGTTCCACGGTATCAGCGCAAGGAGTTTACGTGCCACAAATGTCACAAGCCTGGTCACTATTGGCGATCTTGTCTAATAGAAAAGCATGAAGAAAAAATTTCCTTCACCAAAAGAGGAAACCCCTGGAACCATAAATTGTTTGAACCTACACATGGAAGTAGAGGACAATCACCAAGATGAAGACTTGATGGATTCCAGTTACCATGTCTTAGGAGCCCCCAGTACTTTAACTGTACCTGCACGATTATGGGTACATGGCTTCACCAATGAGGGGTTAGACTCTACATAACTACCTCAAGCAATGAAGCCCACTCAAGTAGTCAATAGTTTAGAGGAAGGCGAACAACTTATTTTGGACACCTTCAAGAATATTAAGAAGACTACTACTCTGCGCGCCAAATCAACGTCCAATACACCCAAGCAAATAGAGGAATTCGAAAAGTCAGCTGACAACGTGCTGTCAACTAGGAATTTACTTGGAAGAGTGTAACCAAAGTGGAAGTTATAATACAGCATGTGCGTGTACTGGCAGTCCTCAGAACTGGTGCTCCAATCAATATCATGTCCTCAAAATTGATAAAGAAGCTGAAATTCATGCCGGACATTGACTACCATGTGAGCTATCAGACAGAAGGACCTGACACCACGTGTGCATTAGGGGCTTACTCTGTCTTACCCCGACGCTTTAGACACATGGTACTCACTGCCCCTGCCATGGTCTTGGACAACGACCACTACAACTTCCCTATTAAAACATTTTTTTATCGGAGTTTAGAGAAAATATTGACTTTTTTAGCAGCACTGAGAGTCTGCTAAACTACCAGATGCCCCTTGTGTTTAGGTATGAAGACCTGAAATCAAAGAAAGCAATGGACATGTCTGGTTGAAACTGAGCAATCAATCTACCTGGTGCATTACATACTTTGTAAAAAAGGTGTGAAGCAACTACCTGCTTCAGTGTGCGCCAAAGATGGGCTGCCCTTGAGTGCCAATGAGGAAATGGAGATTTGACCAGGAGTACAAAGAGTTATGCACACCGCCATAAGTGTGAAGAACCCCCAAAACACTGTACTCAAAATATACACCTGAAAAGGAGTACGTGAACAGGAGCCACGAGTGCTGCCTGGATTCTTTGACTCTAGTCACGATGGTGAAGTGACTATCCTCCTGGGGAACATCACCACTCAACCTATTAAGTTTTGAGAAAGGACAAGTTGTGGCATGCGCGAAACTAACCAATTGTGATACCATCGAGTCAGTGCATGGTGTTGGAGGATTAGACGAATTGGGACTTATTGATGTGACAGAGGAAGAATAGAAAGAGCTGGATGACTTACTAAAAGAGTTTGAAGATATTTTCAGCTAAGGACCAAAAGCTTATGGTCTTTGTAAAGGAGAGATACACTATATGGATACAGGGCCAGCTATTTTTCAAATCAAAGCCATACCGCCGATTGAATATGGAAGAGGAGGTCATCACTAAGGAGCTTCAAAAACTTACTGACGCTGGCTTGTTGAGGCCCTTGAAGAGTCCATGGGCATCTCAACTCCTGTTGGTGTGCAAGAAAGATGGCTCAAACAGGGTGGTCATGGACTATCATCGCTTAAATGAAATTACAAAGAGAGATTCTTAACATCTCCCAAAAACAATGCCGCCTTAAAATGAGTTGGTGGTTTAAAGTATTTTTTGGCAATGGACCTGGTCAGTGGGGACTGGCAGATGGAACTGTCACCCAGAGACCAATAAAAGTGCGCCTTGATCAGAAGCCAAGGTTTGTTCAAACTGACCAGGATGCCACAAAGGTTGTGCAACGCCCCAGCAACCTATCAACGCGCCATGGACTGAATATTTGAAGAACTGAAGATGACGAGTGTTCTAATATATCTGGACGATTTAACTATATTCAGTAGAACTTCCAGAGAGAATATTGAGAACCTTCAAGAGGTTTTCATGAGGTTGAGAGAATCGAATCTTAAACTGAAATGGAGCAAGTGCACTTTTTCTCAAGAAGCAATTTGAGTTCTTGGGACATGAGATCAGTGCACCAGGGATTCGACTTAAGAGGAAAGGTGAAGGCAATAACAAAATGGAGCATCTGAAAAAGTATGAGGGATGTCTAAGTGTTCCTGGGCATGATTAGCTACTACAGACAGATCATCCCAGGGTTTGCAGAAATGGCTATTCCTCTGACGTACCTACTGGCAAGGACTCTAAGTTTGAGTGGGGACTAGAGCAAGACCAAGCCTTCGAAGATCTGAAAAAGATGTTGTAAGAGGTGCCAATCCTAACATACCTGGACTTCAACAAGACCTTCTACCTATACACTGATGCCAGAGACTTAGGACTTTATGCAATACTAGCACAACTGGACGAGGAGGGTATTGACCATCCCATAGAATATTATTCCAAGGTATTTACCAAAGCAAAAAAAAAAACTACACTGTTACAGAGCAAAAATGTCATGCAGTGATAAGAGCGGTGAAGCACTTCCAGCCATATATATATGAAGTTCACTTCAAATTTGTGACGGACCATGCATCCTTACGCTGGCTCAGGAACATGAAGGATCCTGATGGGAAACTATCCAGATGGGCTGTTAAGCTTCAAGGATATGACTATGAAATTATACACAGGACTGGAAGCAACCACCTGAACGCAGATGGGCTCTCAAGGTTGCCTGTGTTCCATTTGCATGTACATGAGAGCGATTGAATTTATGACCTGATTGGATTACCCAAAGAGGAATTGGAAGAAGAAATTAATTAAGTCAAGCCAGTTTTAAGAAGATGTTCAAAGGACACGCAAAGAGTAGATGGAAAGCTCCAGAAGTTCATTAAGGGGAAGTGGTATCCATATGTGTGACCTAGCGATTGAATGGATTTAATAATGGAGGCACACAAATACGTGGGACATGGTAGGTTCAGAAGACCCTGGCTTATCTCAAGGACCAGTTCTATTGGGAGGGTATGACTGACGAAGTGCACCAAGACTTGGAGATGTGTGTAAAATGTGCAAGCTTTAGACCGTTGGAAAAGAAGTTTAAGTTTATACCAATCCCACCATCTGCGCCTTTTCACGGTGTACCTATTAATGCGGTAGGACCCCTACCAACTGCCTCAAATGGGAACAAGTTTGTCATAATAGCAATTGACCACTTCGTAAAGTGGATTGAAGCAGCGGTGATCAAGACATTCACCGCAGTGACCACCGCCCAATTCCTTTACAATCAGATTATCACAAGACATGGTTGTCCCCAGATCTTGCTATCAGATAATGAGAAGAACTTCATCTCTGAAGTAGCGAGAAAACTTATGGACTTGGGTAGGAATGAAACAGCTGTTCACTACCCCCTATACACCATTATCAAACAGAAGCATGGAATGAGTAAACGTGACATTAGCCAGGATCCTCAGGAAGATAGCAGTTAACTACAAAACAAAGTGGGATATCCTCTTACCATCTGCACTATTTGCTTACTGACTTAACTACAAAAGGGTCATTGGAATGTCTCCTTTCAAGGCGCTTTTTTTGGAGATAAGCCGCCTTACCTATCCTGTTGGCTCCAATAATTACCACGGATTGCAAGAACTTACCCCCTGGGAGCTATCAGAAAAGAGTTAGCTGATGATCTCATATGAATACAACTAGAAGGTGGGAAAAACATCAAGCACAGTATTCCAAAAGGGCAGAAAGATAGTCAGAGATATGCCAAACTTCCAGAATTTGGAGTCAACAATATATCATTGTTTTAGAACATCCGCAGAAGCCAGCTTGAGAAGCTTCAAGCCATCTGGACTGAACCATCGACTGTACTGGCCAAGAGGGGCCATGAATACTCCATCTGAGATGATGCCACCAACATTGTGTTCAACAGAGTCCAAACGTGACACCTTTGATCCTACCCTCAGTCTCATCTTGGAAGGGGTGGTGTTGCAGATTTGACATATTGCATATTGTAAATCCTTGACCTCTGGTAAAATTGAGGATATTCCAATCAAAGCGCGAGAGTTAAAACCATAAAATGAATTTAGCTATAAAATGGTAATATTACAAATCAAAATTGGCTGTGAAAATAGTATACAATAATGTTGCAGATAAAATGACAAATGATCGATCATCATAGAGATGCAAACCAGTAATGGCGAAACTCCAAATGAGATACACTCCAAAAAGGAAATAGTCATTTGAGTAACAGTGAGAAGGAAAAGAATGATTTAGGTGTAGAACGGTGCACCAAAAAGGAAAACAATTGAAATGAAAGAAAAACGAACCCATTAAGCAACCAGGAAATTAAGTCCACCAATGGTAATGAAAATTTAGACTCCATTGAAGTGCACAGAAGCCACGGAGCCAGTGACCAATACTGCAGGATTTACACACCGCCACAGTGCACAAATTCATGAACTTAAGAAAATGAGTTACCAAGAGAGAATCAATTAAATAAAAGACTGCACCAAAGTTCGTGAAGTAGTTTCAATATTTTTAAATACAAGATTCAATTTATCAATCATTTTATTCTTTTAAAATTCTTATTTTTTAATATTTAATATAAAAATATAAGTTTTTATTTTAAATAGATATTTCACAGAATCTTAAGTTTGTCATTTATTTTGGATTTTCACTCTAACTAAGTGAAAAGTAGCAGCTGAAAGTAACCAGTCTTGAGTAACTACAGTTGAAAGACACTCACTTTGAGAAGGACTCCTTATAAGGTTAGGCTTGCAAGGAAAGAGGTTGAGATAAACTCCGTTGGGTCAAGGGAAGATTCCAACGTACACAGGATCAATTTTAAAGAAGACGCACAGTTGGCTTGAGAGTCAAGTTTACAGCTCTCTCAGGAAGTTTAAGCCTAGCTGGTTAGTGTCAGATCTGTGCAACATGTTGCCCCTTTTGACGCCCCAAGTTAAAAATACCCAGAGTTAAGCGAGCAGAAGCCAAGGCGTCAAAACAATCATACAGTTTGCGGTCCTAAAATGAGGCCATCCATCTAGCTGAGCCTTGTGCTTTTGGTAAAATATGCCCTAATTCAAATAATATATCCCTAATGATTCATCCTTGCGCTGTTATCCCCTATGCTCATGACCATCCATTCTGGGACTGCATGGTGGGTGGGAAGACTATCTGTATGCCTTTCTCTAAGGTGGATGAGTCAAAAGACAAATTCCTGTTGCAATCTGGACTGCAAATGAGCAAGATATGCACAGGTATATTCACACTTAAACAGGTATAACTATATGAAGACATCATAATCCAAATTTAGACTTAAATTTGGATAGAATAAAACTATGTTAAATAAATCTTCCAAATTTGATGTAGTCTAATTTTGTACTTCAAGAATTTTGGACCCAGCGTATAAAAAATAAACTCTTAAGAAAGCTGGTGTCTCATCAGGTAAATCCAGCGGTGAGAGACCATTGTCAAGAGTCTGCATTCCTTTGAGATTAATCATTATTAAAGTGTGCATCGCCATGTTCTTCTCTATTCCAATATAAGGCCAACAAATTTATACTCCAGCCTCTAATGAGTCTGCCTCCACTGTAGCCCCCAAATTTTCTAGGGTTTCCTTCTAATGGTCTTCTAATGCGCTGTGGATAGATGCGTCTGAAACCTGAAAGTCATCTGTCCAACGTTGGGCACGTCTTGGAGGTGGTCTATTCAACATCAGGGGCTCATTGGTAATAATCTATTCAGAGTCAGGCCCATTTTTAGGGTTTTCATTGATAATATTTATTTATGACAGATTTTGTATAATAATTTGATAATCCTTGACTGACAAGAATGGTAATATTTTAAGGGAATTGTGCATTCAGTTGACAATTAGATATAATTAATTTGCCAGAAGTTTGGATTGTATAGTAAATTAATAGATGCCTAATTTGGGCTTGAAAAATTCAATTAAAATATCTGGTGGCTGAAAAAAGAAATCGATCTGCCATAAAAAATGATCAGGATGAGGGTATAAAAAATTAATATATGATTGGATTAAGGCGAATAGGGTAGCAAAATATAGGATGGTGATAAGTAAGATGAAGCGAAATGTGAGATCCTTATAGCAGTAAGGTTTTTATGTCCAATCATTATCCTGTGGGTGGTCACAATTCCAAATTGCAGCATTTCCCACCATTTGGCAAAATAAAAGACTAATGATTTTGGCTACGGCCAGCACTAGGTGTTATTGGTTGATGGTGATTGGCTTCTTGGCGCCTTGCTGGTACTGCTTCAAGGGGCTACCGCATATTCCATAGTAAAGCGCTCTGTTTCAGGATCCTTGGGTATATACACATTGATAAAATCCCCTATGTATCCTGAATGGCCCTTTACAAATGTATTCAAGTTTACTTGTCCTCATAAACCCATGGTTGATGTAGTTGAGGACTTTCTCCCCTACGCTGAGACAGGGCAAAGGATGGTGATACTGGTTATTGCGCTCTCTACATATCAGTAAAAGTGCCACTGCATTAGAGCAAGCATCAATGTGTAAATTGATCAACATTAAGCTGATGATCAATGGATCTTTAAAGGGCTTAATCAATTGGGCTATCTATCCCCTGGGGTACCTGGATCATCATGGTAATGTACCAATTTCCCAAGGTTTGGAGGAGTAGCAATACCCAATTTTTTTATTTCTCACCCAGATATTTACCTTAATCCACCATAAAAGTTGGGGGATTAGGGTCAGAGGTTTTTCTTATGGATGAAATTATTGAGCTCTTTCTATTTAACCCTAAACTGGAGGGCTCATTATGGTCTACTCTATCATATATGGAGTGAATTGGCAGCATGTCTCCTAGAGCTTCTTTAGCACTAGCAAAATAAATATTAATCTCCTTGAGGGCTTTTTATGCAGAGAATCTAACCTTGTTCCCCCTCCTTACCATCTTTAGGAGAGACGTGAAGCCATTTCATCAGCCTGCCTAGAAATTAACTCATGTTCCTTTCTGTAGGGTTGTATAAGTTGCCTCTTTTCCTCTCACAGCTCTACTATATTAATTAAATCCTCTCTCCGGATGATTAATGAATTTTTCATGTTTACATGACCTTATTGAGGGCACCAACAGTAAGGACAAGGCTAGGAGGCAGTAGGTCCAAAGGGTCAAATTGCAAGACCTTATTGACCTAAAGCAAACCTTGGACCAACGCTGGGTGCAGGCTAGCTATGCCCAGGTTGGTACAAGTGAGGTGCAGAACGCCCAGACCCTTGTTTCAGCTCTCATGCTAAAACAGACAAGTTTCTTATTAAAAATGATGAATCAATATGGTTAATTGGTGAACTGGGGTTTGAAACCCATTCTATTTAAAATTTATAACTTGGGTCAAGTTCAACTTCAATTGGTCACCTGAGTAAGGTCAGTTTAGAAGTATGTTACACTGTAAGATGGAAGCGTGCAACTGTCATGAAAACGGCAGAAGAAGTTTAGATCGGCCTGCCAGTCAGGATGTGTGAGCACCCAAAAAACAAGCCAGAATGCCAGAGGCATTGACGCACATATGACGTTATATGGGGTCACAAATTGGGAAACAATAAATTGTTGGTGTAGGGAAATAGTGAATACCAACCCGAAAATGAACCTAATGGTGACAAATCCTGACACTGGGGGTCTTGCTGTAAGGGATGGTACCACTGAAATCATTTCATCAAGGTCACCGGTGGGTGGGTTCAATACAACTGAGGAGACAACGGGGCGGATCCTTGCTTGGAAATGGTGGATGTAAGGCCACAAGCTCCCAGTATCTTGAAGGCATATAGTCGAAAAAGGGGTTGAATTGACAGAAGTATATGGCTCATTGAATCCAGTTGGCAATGGTGGGAGCCATATTAATCATCATTACTGGTAAAGCCCATCTGGTATAGGGACCAACAGGCCACCAGAGTAATGCCATCAGGAATACGGCCAGAAAAATATCAATAAAGTAGAAAATTGATAGTTTTTAGTGGCAGATTTTTATTTAAAGGAAAGTGAAGAAAATCAACTAACAATTTTCTCAGTGCGATGCAACTAATTAAATAGTGGTCAATTGATGCGGGAACAAGCAGGGATCAGGTCCCTCAAGTTTGACTTAACTAAAATTTATTTGGGAATGGGGGCAGATAAGCTAAATAGGAACTGACATTAAAGAATTTGGCGCCAGGCCAAGTTGCTGACAGTTTGACCTTGGTCACCAGAACCAAGGCTCAACTGCATTTCCAGCAGTTGGTGTGATGGCATCTAACCTGATGAGCAATGAAATCCCCAAGACCCCACATAGGGGCGGTCCCAATTGGTTGGAAATGGGTTTGGGATGCCCAACCCGCCCATGACCGGTAGCTGGGACATTTTTTAATCAAAAGAGTTATTCCAGCTGCAACTCCCAATTTGCTAGATGCGAGCTTTGAACTATCATCGATGGTTTCTGATGCTACTACCTGTACGTCAGGGATCATCCCTGACAATTTTGAAAGTGGTTAGTTTTTAATGATTGCACTGCTGGCCAAATTGAAACTGTTGGCGATTCCAGACAATAATTAAATCTTCATTCTTTTTTGACTATGTGGTTTCTGATCGTCAGGCTTGTTTCCAATTGGTTTATACCAATTGACTTCGATTCAGTGATCTTGGCACAGATTTCCCTAATCCGGCAGACAAGTTCAGCCAAGGTGAGCAGGTGCACCAGGGGAGGGATCTAAAGAGGGAGAGCTGTATCCCAGCACTAGTCTACCATGTGGGCGAGGTCACCCTGGGTAATGAGGGGTACAGACACCCTCTTCAAAACCTTTTACTCAGAAATGGAATGAGTGCCCGATCCACACACAGGGGACGTTCCCCAGGACTTACATCACCTAATGGTGCACCAAGGCTTAGTACCACTTTCCTCAAATATTGGTTTCCCCATTTTTCTTAAATGTGTTTGCTTCAAAAATTTTCTCGTTGGTCAACTTCCCTTTAATAAACCCTAGTCATTTTACAAACTTTCCATATATTGACTTGGGCAAACCTTTGCGTGGACCTCTTTGAGGAGTCTAATGATGTGTTAGCCAATTTACTTCTTTTAAAATTATTACAGCCTTAGGTACACCGCTGGGCCTAACTGGTTCCTCCACCAGACACCCGTGCACTCTAGTCCTGTACCAAACTTGGTTATGAACTGCCCTTTAAAGCACAGCCAGGTTTTCTGATTGCTCAGTTACTATTACATTTAACGTGCTAAACACCCTTGACCAATGTATCCTTAGCTCCAGCTCCCTCTGCAGGGCTACCTTTATTTAGCCTTGACGACTAGTTCCATTGCGTTGGTCCTGTGCTCCAAGTACCACCACGCTGGGGTTTGGAGATTTATAGATACTCTCCTGACAGCATCAGTCTGTTTAACCATAGCCCCATTGATGTTCTCATAAGTCTAAGCGTGGTTAATGTCTACTAATATAATGCCCACGCTTCTTCTAGATTATTGCTCATGTTGTCTTCTCCTGTGTTGTCAGTTAAATCAACAGTGCACCCCCGTAGTGAGTACCACATTGTTGCAATTTGGACTTGCAACTGGGTGAGATTGGCACAGATAAATTTGCACTTAAACAGATAAAGCTGTATGAAGACAGTATACCTTTAATATAAATGTAAAAGCTGGGTAAAATAAAGCCATCATAAATTTATTAAATCAACTTAGTATTGTTGGGTCTTGTAAGTCTGAGGGAGCAACCCTTGCGGCTTAATCTAGAAGGACGCCCATTTTGGACCAAGAAGAAGAGTAGGCCAGCAGCTGTCCCTGTTTTCACCTGGGCAATTTAGCCCATGTGGTAGATGAAAGGTGGGTGATAGCGTATCCCATAAAATTGCACTTTTTCCTCTTTGTTAACACCCAGGAGATGGTACAGAAAATTTGGGGGATAACAAGATGTGGCAGTGGTCAGAAGCCATTACCAGCAGAGGGTTTATAAAGATTTCAAAGCAAGAGGTTCCCTCCAACATTTTGAGCTCTGCCAGTCGTAGTAAATCGGGATATGGCAAAGATATATAAATTGATTTACTTTCAAGCTCAGAAACACCCCTCCAAATTGTTTCATCATTGCCAGTAATGGTGAGCCCATCATTAAAAGGTATGAGTGTTAAACCCTTCCAATATACAATGAGAGCGCCCATATATAGCCTGGCCGTAGAACAACCTGCTATCCACCAGAGGAGACATTGTCATTGCACCAAGCACAATTGTGGCAGAATAAAAGCTATTGTAAAATATATAACACCAATCCAGCTGGGCAGATCAGAGTTTGAAGCAGTATTGGTGCCAATTTAAGGTGTCAATCCTCTTGGTTTAAATTTCAAAGATATAACAACAGTAAAGCACATGTTCCTGGTTCCATATTCAATGAGAATATAGAGCATCAGTCCCCAACATGTAATGCTGTCATTTCTTTAAACCCTTTCCACTCTTAATTTTTTAATTTAGATATTTTTATTTAACCGAGGTAAGCTGACCAGGGGACAAGCATTACCGAATATATGTGAAACTAAGAGAATAACTAAGAAATATAAAAATTGGGCACCCCAGGGTACTCAAGTTACCCCTGTTGCCAGCGGGACTGCCAGGTATGGAGGGGTTGGTGCACTACTCCGAGGGGGTTTCCCCTGCTATGGAGCAGGTGCGAAGGAAAGGGTCTGTGTGGAGGAACTAGAGTGGGAACCATGATTCTATGAGCGCTTTTTGTCTTGGTCTCATATATTCATAGAGCCAGGCTTGGAAGTGCTCTAGTAAGTGGACATGAGATCTGTTAATAATCCCATTAATGGTTGGGACCGTGCCCTTGAACGCATCTAATGCAATTGTGTGTATTGTCCACATTGCAATGGGTATTATTAAGGAGCGGAGGGTAGATGGGATCAGTGACTCAATCTGGAGCGCGAAAATACTCTTTGATATCAAGAATTCCTGTTTGTTTTGAATCTTAAGCAGGTGTGCGACTTCCTGTCATATAGATTTGGTTGGGGGCATGTTTCTAGGCGGTGATGTAGAGGAACCCTCCCCTCCACATACTGCACATGTTTTGTGGAGGGAGTTGGAGCGGTCCGCCATCCTATAGGTCCTTCTCAAACAGCGCCAGGCGTTTGCTCTTATCCTTGGTTGTAGGAGTGGGTGGTGTGTAATTTTCCACATTGCTTTCTGTGTGGTTAAATCATAGGGAATGTCCAGCATATCTAGGTATTCTATCCTAGCTATGCTTGGGGTTGTTGCGAGCATATCCCTCTGGGGGTGGTTTTCTGGGTTTCTTAATTTGAATTAGGGGCTGGGTCGTCCCCTTCCCTGTAAAGTACCCATGTTCTCTATGGTCCATCCCATATGGCGGATAGTTCAGAGGATATGTTTGAAATGAGGGGAGGTTCCATGCGGACCCGTTGCAGTAGGGTGCTTGGCAAGGTATGACAGTAGTCTGGGTGGACTATGTGGGTTGGTTAATTTGAGCGCCTGTGCAAAGTTAGTCCTTGCTGCTCTGGACCAATGTTGTTGCGGGAGGTCTGGAGCAAGGATTTCCTTTATCCAGGTACCTAGGATGTGATTGGCATGGCTCTCAAAATCTATTTGTCCCATGCCTCCGCTTAAGCGTGGGCCAAATAGTGTTTCCATCCGTATAGAAGGGTGAGAGCCAGGCCACAGCCAGCCCTGGATAAGCGCGCGAATTAAAGTTATAAAGATAGGTGAGAAGGCTATCGCATGGGCCTGGTACCACAGTATTGGGAGGATGAGCGAGTTATTAACTGTAACTCGTCCTGTTAGTTCTGAGGTTCTTCCCTTGAGGGAGGCGACGCGTTTGGATACCCGTTGTAACAGGTATATTCCATTGTCTCATTAGCATATCCCCCTGATTCTAGCCAGATTCCAAGTTGTCGGACAGGAGTGGTGGTGGGAGGTATTGCAAAGGGTACTATAATTGGGCTTTTTCTTTGAGTGTTGGTGTGAGGTTCTGATGTTGTGGCCCAATTGTTTGTGTATTTGCCTAAGAGGATGATTTCTGTCTTTCTTAGGTTGAGCGATGCATTGCTCACCTTGGAGTATTCCTCTAGAGTGCGTTCCAGCTGTTGGGCATATTCATTGTTTGCTATACCTGCTACGCAGTCATCCGCAAAGGCCAGTATTTTGACTGTTGGTTGTCCTTGTGCGGGTATCCCCATGAGACGTGAGTCAGTTACTCGGAGGAGCGAGTCAAAGCTGAAATTTGTATAGCAGTGGGCTGAGGGGATCCCCTTGTTTGAGCCCTCTGTGTGGTTTAATCTTGTTTGTTAGGAATCCAGGGCCGCATACAGCCATGGTTTCAGATTCTGTTAGGAGCATCGCCCATTTTATGAATCTTGGTGGGAGTTTGAAGGCATGTAGACATTCTTTTAGGTATGGCCAGCTAACACGGTCATACGCCTTTTCCTGATCCAAGAAGACCAGGGCACCAGTTGCTTTGGATTGGCAAATATTTGCAACATGGAGAATGTTGTTCCATATTGAACGCCCTGGTATAAACCCAAACTGGTTGGGTGATAGGACGTCAGATGCAATTGCGCCTAATCTAGCTGCTAGGATTTTTGTTAGAATTTTTGTGTCAATGTTGGAGAGTGCAATAGGATGCCAGTTGGCCAGGTCCAACTTGTCACCCTTCTTATACAAGGTTATAACTTAGTATTCATGGCCTCCTGGTAATAGGCGTGTTTCCAACAAACTCTGGCTCATTGACGCCAATAGGAGGGGGGCGATTTGTTGAAAATATTTTTTTGTAAAGTTTGTAGGGTATCCCATCAGGCCCTGGGCATTTCCTATGTGGTGCACCGCGAATTGTTTCCCAAAGCTCCTCCCGTGTGATAAGGGATAGTATATTGTAATTTGGTGATGTACTTTGTATCTTGGCAGTTTGAATAAATTCTTTAATTTTTGAGGATCTGTTGGCATATTGCGATATAATTAGGTGTAATAGTGGTGTACTTCCGCCTTGACCTCCTCAGGGTCAGTTGCCACAGTGCCATTAGTCTTGTGGACCTGTGTGCATGTGGGCTGGTTTCCGCGGCAGTGGAATTGGCAGAAAAAGTATGTTGAACAGGTTTCGCCTTCCTTTATGAACTTACCTTTGTTCAATACTTTGATTCTGTGTTGGTGTTCAAATATGAGATTGTTAAGTCAGGCTGAAATTTCTGCCCATTTGCATCCCCAATTAGGGCTATAGCCAGATTTTGGAGTATTTATTTCCAGGTGGTCTAGTTCTGCCAAGGTACGCTTGATTGTGGCTGTGTCCGCGGTGTACTTGCGTGATGCAATATGTCAGGTTTTGTTGATTAAATCTTTTTTGAAAAGTTCCCATGTTCCGATGGGATCTGAAGTGAATGGGGCTGTGAATTCTGGGTTTGTAGCCTTGTTTTCAACCCAGTCAGATATCTCAGGCAATCTTATGTTTTCTGGGTGAAGCTTTCTCCAAGGCGACACCTGTGTGTGGGATTAGGTTGGCGCTAACTGCACCATAACTAATCAGTGATCAGAAAAATTGATATTTTTGTTGTAAATTTGGAGATTCTTGAGTGGTGGGATTGTGGGATGAGGATGTGGTCAATACGACTCATTGATATGAGCAGTCCCTCACATATTTTGGGTCTTGTCATATGGGTTGGATTGGTGAATTGGGAGGAAGAGCATCCTGTAAGCTAAGAGATGCCTTAATTGTGCGATATTCAATGTGTCCAGGTGGGTATCCCCTGGGATTAGGCCATCGATCTATATTGGGGTTATCCCAGCAGGTGAAATCGCCTAACATGATGATATCTGGTGGGAGGGTGAGGGTAGAAATTTTATCAAATTTTTTTCTCTCAGTTGCAGTGCACGGTGCATAGATACATGCTAACGAAATTATTTCATCTTGGCATGTGATTGTTGCTACCAGGACTCAACTGTGCAAGTGTGATGATGAATTTGTAATTTTAAATTTTCAGTTGTTTTGGACTATCACCCCACAGTGAGATGTCCATACTGATTGTGATGGTGCGACCCTGGTCGACCAGGATTCTTCTTCCCCTTGTAGGCAGTGGGTTTCTTGGATGGCCAAGATGTCTACAAGAGGTTTTCGCAGGAATGCCAGATTTTTGGCTTGGGACGCATGAGCCCTGGCTCCCACGATATTTAACATCCCTATTGACACTGAGGTGCCCATGGCGCCTCAGGAGCGGTTGGGAGGACCCTCTGGTCCTATCCCACCGCAGCTCATTTTGGCCATGCTCCGTGTCTGTACTCCAACTCTTTCACTGTCATTGTTGGTTCCCTTGATCTGTCCCAATGACTCAAGGGAATTACGGTTTTTTGCATTTGCATCAACTTTTCCTGCACAGGTCTCATGTTGATTTGATGCAGGTTGTTGATTGGATTTTATATTTTTGAGGTTCAACTTTGTTGCATTGTGCACCACATTTTCACCCAAATTGCAGTTGCATTGTTCCTCAGTATGTGCATGACTGATGACGCTTTGTGGCTCAGTCTGGTTACTGTGAAAATTTTCGACCTGGGCATATTGTTCTGATTGGTTGGTTTGGTGAATATCTGAAATATCCTCCTGAATTTGTCTGTAGTTAATGGCGGATTCCGCGTGTGCCACCGCTTCAGCCGCTGCTCTCTTGTGGGCTTTTTGTGCTGCTTTACGCTGTTTACTTGTAACTGGGTCCACGATGGAGTATAGTCCATCTTCACCCCAGCGTAATGGGTGGTGGCCATCAGTCATTTTGGCGAAGTTTTCATTATCTTTGTCCATAGATTCTTTACAAAAATCATTTTCCATTAAGCCCTATTTTACAGGGCATGCATGTTCCTTGTGGCCCAGTGAGCCACAGTGATTGCAAATGGGTGGTGCACGTTCCAGTGTAACTTGGAATGCAGCTGAGTGGCCCCCATCTGCAAAGTAAATTTATGCTGCATGGGGAATTCTGGATAAATCCTATTCCGCTTCTGGGAAGGGGTTGATTACAGCAATAGCTTTGCCCGTGCACAGGTCGGGCATTGAGCAAAATCGCTGTAATTCAAATTGTTGGATTTCTCCATAGACCACAAGACCTTTGCGGAGCTCCTCCTCGATTACCTTATGATGAAGGTTGGTGGGGAGCGAGTCAAACGAGATGAACAAAGTTTTTGCTTTGTTCTTTCTGGTGCGCGCGGTGCGCACAATTTTTTTGCCCTCAGGGAGGGCAATTCCCACGCAGATTTTTGCTGCAGCATCAGCTTCATCGGCTGTTTCAAAACCAATATTGATCCAGCCACAGCCCATGTTGTTGGTGGATATGTACACCGCGTGAGGGAAAAGTGAGGGCTGTGCCTCACATGTTTTCAGGGTTGGTGACTCATCCCCAAGGAAGAGTCTGATCCCATGTTCCACCTTTGACAAAGGTTGGTTGAATTGAATGTACATGTATTGCGCGTGCTTTACAGTGAATACCATAAACCCAGATGGTGTCTGAGTTTACGATTTCTTTGCAGATTGGGTTCCTGGTCCCCCTCCAGGGCGTTTCTTGCCCTTAGTTGCACCGTTAAGCGCACCACTTGCCGCGACGCTCACCCATGTTGTATTATTTTTGTTATTAAGTTGCCCATCTTTCCTGTGTGTGATTATCCAAATTTGCTGTTTGAATCAAATTGTAGTAACTAAAGTAATTGTTACGAGAAAGAAAAACAATTTTTTTAATTGAGATATTAAAAAATCTAACCTTATTTGAAGATTAAGAAATTACCAGGCATTTAGTGCTATTATTTTCAATTTTAGGTTTTCCTGGCTTGTGCCCGGGTTTCTCTTATTCATTTTATATCCTAAAGTATGGATGGATGTACCAGAGGTATTCTGGCTGTTGCTTTGGGTGCAACTCATCCTGAGTGCCAGCACAGTTTTATTATTATCAGCATGCTCCATGACAGGTTCTTCCAATGTTGAAGATCCAGCATAATTGTAAACTAGCATTCTTACAATGATCACCAATACCAAACTTTTTATTGCCCATGGTGAATCTTTTTTCTGATAACCAACTCTTTATTTTTTAACTGAATTTGAGGGCGTATCCCGTAAGTTAGCCTTCTATGGCGCTAAAATATTCTAGAGTATCCTTCTTATGGTCTGCTAAGGGGCTGTGGATAAGTGTATCTGAAACCTGAAAGTCATCTGTCAAACATTGGCATTTCTTGAAGGTGATATGTTCATCTTTATGGACAACTTGGTTTTCATCTATTCAAAGTTAAGCCCATTTTTATGGATTTACAGATATATTTGGAACAAATAATCGAAATGATTTAATTAATCCTAAGCTGATGAGAATGGGATTGGTTTGGGGAACTGAGCATTCAGTCAACAAATGGATAGGAATTGATTCACTAGAAGTTAGGATTGTATAATAAAATCAATAGATGTTTGATTTGGGCGTTAGAAAATGCTAGCTAAAAATCTAGTGGTAAATCAATAGAAATATATCTTCCATACACAAATGATCAGGATGATGGCATGGAAAATTAATATATGCTTTGATTTATGACTTAAAAGATTTGCAAAATATAAGGTGGCAATAATTGAATGAGGATAAATTAAAGACCTATGGCCAATATTTTTATTATGGTTGAAAATAAAATTTTATGGTTGGTTAAAACCACAAATTTCAACATGACCCTTCATTGAAGACTCCGCGGGTTCTAAGCCCAACTCCTTCCAACACCAAACTGTAACTGACCGCGTAACTTTATTATTTGGGGTACAGTTTTATTCCCCTCCCCTAAATTATATCACTTCAGCGGTTCTCACATCAGCTAATCAAGCCCCTCCTCACCTCAGAATTGCAAATACACCAGCTAATCATAAAAAGGCTTGGACTACATTTTGTGCCAAACTACCCCCAATTCACTAATTAAACTTCAGTCTTAAGAAAATTCCCAATCCAGTTCATCCAAGATCCCTGGGTCTTATTGGCTGAGGTTTCTGATTTAATAGATTTATTGAGCCACACAATCTACACCTCAAACAACTTTGCATTCCAGATATGATGCCCAATCCCCCTCATTTTTATGTTTCTTAAACAAATACCGCTCCATCATGAAGTGATCACCAGTTTGCTGTTGGAGCAGCTGCCTTGCCTGACTGTTGTCCCCTCCAATAAAGTGTTGCCAAATCACTGATGATGCTTGCAGTTAAAATTCATCCTGTTATCACATCTAGCCTAGCTCCTCTATATAAGCGCAATTTCATAAATATGTACAAAAAAGCCAAAAAATTATCCAGAATGTCGCAGTGGTAGTGTGGGATCTAAAGTCAAAGATTTTTGCTTGAATAATTTATTATTCATCAATATTCATGACATATGCATCTAGGTCCTAAAAGCTTTTGCTGTCTATTTTGACAGCCCTATATATATCGCGCCTCTTTATATATTACACCCTTAGTAAATACTGAACCTCACACATCTGATGCCCCTACGCCCTAGCCCTTGCTCTTGGCCCTGGCTCATACCTTACTATGGGATGAGGAAGACGCATCCAAAGAGTAGCCCCCTGATCCTCCTCCTTTTCTTCCATAATCATATAAGGAGTTCTCCACTTTCTAAACTAGTTTGTATTAATTTTTTAGTTTTGTTTGAAAAATGCTCCCATAAAGCATTACAGTCCGTTTGTTTTAGTTTTTTATCAATAGAGCTTTTAAGCATTAATAATGTCCATCTCGAGGTTAGCTTGCCTCAGTAAATGATAATTTTTGAATTATTTTCTTACATAATTCACCATATTGTTAGCGTAATGACAAGCCAAGAGAAAATGTGACACAAGTGGTTAGCTTATATAAACTTGATAGTAAGCACTGACAACAAAACATTAACTCACAAGTGCATGTGTTAAATTAATATGTGCCAAGAGAAAACTGGATAATGAATGCAGGTGCCTTAGTAACCACAATAACAGAAACAGATTACTAAGTGGCGCCCTATCAGTGATGGATGAGATCTGTGAAATGGGAAGGTTTAAGATATTTTAGGGTTTACTGCACAGGTTCAATTGTGATTGATTTTATTGAAGATAAAAACAAAGTGATAGTTTTATGAGGACAACTATACATTTGAATTTCTTCATGACTAATGATATCAAACTTGCATTGGTATTCTCCTACAGAAAGGTACTGGCAACATTTCTTCTGGTAACTTGGAAGTAATCTAGACACGGGAAACTGTGCTAAAACTTATACAAGAGTAATGGAGAATCAGATATATCAGGGAAACTACCTCTTTAATTTTTAACCAAGAGCGGAGCACAAAAATAATTTGACAAGAGAAACTATTTCTTAAACTTTTCAACAAGAAAAAAATATAAAGATGTATTCCTATTTAATTTTATACTTCAAATGTACCGTCTTATTAAAAAACAATATGTTTAAATAAAAAATTTGGCGCTCAGTTTTTTGGTAGGCACCCCAATAGGAACATCATCCATTGCCAATTAATTTAACCCCAAAGAGTCATCTTGGACAATGAACACTTTAACCATCTAGTTGGTATCCACCACTAGCTAGATCATGACCCTTCCAGGTTGAATTCTGAAATATCATGTCTAACGCCTTTAACCAATTTCAACGGATTACCCTTTACAAGTTAGCAACCTGCTTAGGTAATGGGAAGAGTATTTCGAAATATCATGTTGCATCACTCAGGTATACCTACAATTATTGCCATAGCGTCGTCAACACTTTAATAACCCCAAAAACATCCTTATCAATTAAAGATAAACCCCAATTGATTCGCATATGAAAGTTATTTGTTAAAATTAGTCCAACAATAAAAATCATCACAAAAATTGTCAAAGATCATCCCCAGTAAGCAATTAAGAGTCATGAGTGGAATAAAATCTCAAAAAATGACTTAAGAATGAATTTTAGAAAAATTAAACCCACATGATTTTTATTGGTACTCAATAACGCTGATACACCCATAAGTTGTTTATTAGAAAGTGAATCAATATGGGATAAGACAGATATGTACTCTTAATATCACAGCTGAGTAATGTGGGTATTCAAAAATTCTGACAGAAGAGGGTTTGGATTTTTGGAACAAGTGAGTGGGAGAGTGAGGTTTTTTAATTTTGAAACGATTATTTACAGCAATTTAAATAGAGTAGACACCCAAAGTTACTCCCTCAACTGGAGCTAGAAGGTGTAATTCCTTTATAGTTTTTTTGTTAGCAACACAGTAAACAAGACCTGATTAAGGTAAAACCAAAACTAGAAGTATTATTATAGGCTTATCCTAAATTATGGCAAGAAGATAACACAAGAAACTATATGATACATGTTATTGGGTATTATATATGAGGATATGGGAGGCAATGGCTTAGTAAGTTTTGAGTGCTTAGAAAAAGCTTACGTTATTCTTAAATGATTTATTTCTGGAATTAATCTTCCAACTTTGAGATATAATTGGTCAATTTTGTATAGAATTTAGTAAATTCTGTCGCGTTATTATTGGGATCTGTTGGTATATTCAAAACCCAATGTATGCCATACTTGTTCAAAAACCTGAAAGAACATTTTTTAATAAAGTGTTGTCACCTGGGTTGTCTCTGGTATCTATTTTATCCGATTTATTTGAGGTACACCAACCAGGGGATGGACAGTACCAAACACAACACTCAAAATGACAAAACAAAACTACTAACCAGGTGGGAAGCAGAAACTGCTAACCCACCATGGCAGAGGGTGAGGAGGGGTCAGGGGGTTGGTTTTCAGAAAGACACCCCTCAATCATGGGATGTTGGTTACAGTATCAGTTCAGAGCAGAGAGCCAGGGCGTTGGGGCATCCGCATAGACTGGTATCTATTTTATTTAAAAATAATGTTCTAGGTTGAATTGTTTGTTAATAAGGATATATTGCCTTAGTGCTGATTTCTCTAACCCTGTTTATAAAGTATAAAGATAGCTTTTAATCTTCTGGACATAGTGCTCTGCAGATTCACTGACAGTAATGATTGTAATTTATGAATATGTTATGGGGTTGGAGGGATAAATGAGAAAGGACTGCTTCTAACCATCTCTCATTTAGGGTGTGCTCTAAATCAGTGAGCTGGGTATGTTGTAGAGCCTTAAGGTTGACACCTGTTGCAAGCTACTGACATGAACTTAAACAATCAAATAATTAAGCTTTTACAATTAAGTTGTTCTAAAACATATTCTAGAAACTAGGTGCTTCCTCATCCTAAAGTCCGCCTTTCTCTTTAAGCCCCCAGCCCTTCCAGAAATGTCACGCGCATGCTATTGGATTTATTGTGGTAATTCTGTAAAATTGAATACCTATTGTACTCATCATACCCATTGTACTTTCTGACAATCAATTTTCAGTTGGGCCACCCTTGTTCAGAGGCAAATAAATAAAGTATATATACTCCTCTAATTACCTAACAATATATACTTTTTACCAAAATTTTCATTGTATTCTCAGAAAGCTCTCCATGGAAGCAGATCAGCATTTACCAGAGATTATAAGAAGCAGATCTTATCAAGTTGACAGAGGTCATAAGACCAAGAGGATACAGCGAGTTGCAAGAGGGAACTCTTACCTGTGCAGTAGTGTGCATCACCTTGCACTACATTGTAGTTCTCACTACAAGGGCACATGCTCAATTTATCGTTTAGTGACACAATGAAGTCTAATGCAGGAGACGAAAATAAATGAAACAATCAAGTCTCTTATGTTCCACATGAATTTGTTCAGCCCTTCCAAGCTGGTCTAAGCTGAAATAGGATGGAGCTACTACCCATATTTTGATACATTTTATTCTTACTCCTTTACCCCAGAGCAGATTCAGCAGATTAGTCAAATGTTGTTACAAGGATTCCAATTAACTAGCCATAAAACAGTTGGCCACCTGGCCTCCCTATTCTGTAATTGACACAACCTAGAACAGTTATGGTAAGAGTTCAAGAAATTACACAACATGAGCTATAGTCAGTACTATCCATTTTTAAGTAGCATCATGAATTTGGACTTTTACATTACAATTTTTTAAATCTCACAGTAAATAGAACCCAGAAGACTATAGCCAGTCTTATGCTCTAATTATGGAGGCATTCCAACAGAATAAGAAAAATGTGGATGCTATGCGCTCCATGAACAACCAGCAGGAGAATAGCTTACCAGTAATGGATCAGGCTGTCAATAAAAACAAAAACACAGCTACCAAATCTCCAAGTAACTAGAGTAGCTTTTTTAACAACTGAACCAGAAAATAATTGAAATAAGTCGCTAAGATTTAATGAGAGAGGTGTTACTGCCTCATGGGTGCAAAAAATTTTGTTTCAATTGGATGCTAGGAATGGTATAAACGCTGAAAAAATTGAGATTCAGAAAGCTGAATTGGTGGAAGAGCTTAGTCAGTACATGCAACAGGATATGTAAATTGCAGCTTAACACACCAATAGTAGCGCTGAAGCTACTAATGCCCTCCAGGAGGAACTGAGACAATTCCATACTAACATACCATCATGAAACAATACATCAAAGCCTTTTATTAGCACCTATGTTACACTATACAATTATTTTTGGGATCTTCTGCATGCAATTAATATCTTATAACAAGACTCACAAAAGTTATGCAATGTTAAAAAGGATAATAAAACTGACAAAGCTGTACTCCAGTCTCTAATTTGTGGACTATGAGCATATATTTTCTCTAAAGCTTAAAGAATAAAATAAACAGGATTGGGAAGAACGGCTTAGTGGGAATGGCATATAGAGGCTAATTAGAATGATGGGCGTTATTTGGTGCAATATCCAAGTCCATATACAAGATAAGCCCAAGGTATTTGAAGAAGAACCCTCTTAAGTAAAGTATGTCCTGGAAAAACACACTCAGCCCAACGCTTTATGTCAGCTAAACCATTGGCCCTGCCTCATTCCTTGAGGCCTCCATTTCAACACTAAAGTCATATTGTTGAACCCTGAAATTTGGGACCCCACGTTGGCTCTTACCAATCCGCTTTTGAAACTTCTTCTTCTAAAATACCATCTATACACTTACATTAACTAAACGCTGTCAATTTACCTAAATTTGATCAACATGGGAACGTATTTTATTAAGATATAAGATGAGTTTGTGGGGCTAATAACCTCTTCAAGGTTACCACCATGATAGTCTGGTTGAATGAACAAATTCTTGACCAAATTACGCCTTACCTACCTGAGGATAATTGAGTTCTATGGATGTTGAAAGCTCTGCGCCAAGAGGATTTAGTATTCATCAATGAATGGCCTCTCAAAAGGCCTAGTTCATGACTATCCAATTTTGTAAGAATAAGACCATCTCTGAGTTTTCTAACAAATTTTATCATGCGGATCAGGTTCCAATAGGGGCATAAGTGTGGTCAATTTTGATGTGAAAATTGCCAGTAAAATGCTAGTAAGGAATCCCGTGAGTTGCATAAGTTGCTACTACCAACGCTGGTCAAGGAGTTGGAAACTTCTTATATTGTTAAGTATTTAAAACGGTGTGAGATCATCTTTGGGTAGCCTATCATGTTTATAATCGAGAACCCTGTTCTATCAATGCTCAGGCTAGACTAAAAGTACAACAAGTTTTGATTACCCCTGATTTGAGACCCTTGGCCTTAACGCAGAGCTACCAAAGTAACTTGTTAGATTTAAAACTCTAAGGGCCACTATGCAGAAACCTGTCCAAAGATACGGTATAGAAAATACTATGTGGCTCTTTCATACATTAATAAGTATCAGGGATAAGTCAGCTGGCAATAGAGGAGGTATACTTTATTGTTATGAAACTGAATATCCCAGTTTAAAAGACATGAAGAAGAGGTTACATAAGATCACAGTTAATTTGTCTACTTACTAGAGCACTTCCAAGCCTGGCTCTATGGATATATGAGACCAAGACAAAAAGCGCTCATAGAATCATGGTTCCCACTATGGTTCCTACACACAGACCCTTTCCTTCGCACCTGCTCCATAGCAGGGGAAACCCCCTCGGAGTAGTGCACCAACCCCTCCATACCTGGCAGTCCCGCTGGCAACAGGGGTAACTTGAGTACCCTGGGGTGCCCAATTTTTATATTTCTTAGTTATTCTCTTAGTTTCACATATATTCGGTAATGTCTGTCCCCTAGTCAGCTTACCTCGGTTAAATAAAATAAAAAGATCACACCTACTTTAAGTGACAGCTCTCCAAAACAAGCTTTAGGCATGACACAGAGCCAACATGCTGCTCTAGAACAATAGGCTGAAAATTGTCTCTTGACAAGATATCATGCAACTTGCAGCGCAATCTTGTTTTAGGGAATTTTTGGACTCCAATGAGCTTCCCCCTCTGAAGGGATTCAAGGTGACCTTACCCAAAAAATTGCACATACATTTTCCAGATGTTAATTAAAAAATTAAACCATACTTGACTAACTTAGTGATCCTGCCATACTCTCACTAAACTTAATTAAAACTAATTCTATGATTTTACTAATGTTAATATACTTGTGAATAAGATTTGAGTCTGAGAAAGAGTTAATGGCGGTGCTACAATAACTATAATCTCAAGCCATTTTGCAAGGAGACTGAATATTGCCTCAGACGTTGCCATCAAAAATAATATGGAACCACCAGTCCTGAGAGCAGTATCAGTAAAAGTGCTTACAGTGCCTTAACAAAGAGATTCAAATCTATAAAATTCAGTTTTTAAGTTATAATTGCCTAGTCACAATTACCAGTTTTTGATTAGTACCAGCTTTATTAAGTTCTATAGAGCCATCTTTAATTACAGACAATGCTCAAGATCCTCAGCCAATTGCTGACTCTATAATAATCATGAGAAGAAAATGTTCCTCATGTTAACCAAAATAATTTTATTGATGTAACTTTCACCATTGAGGTACTTTCTATCCATTATTGCAAGTTGGGCACCATATTTGATCCCTTTACTAATATCTCCAAAAGTCAGGGTATTCCAATATGAGAAGTCAATGGTTGCGAATTTCTCCCAAGAGAACAGCAAGTTGGCACTAGGCTGTCCCTAGACATACCAGAAGGATTACTGAGAGAAATTTATTCCTCATGGGGAAGATAGTGGATTAAACCTCACGCTACTCCAGGATTAATCATCTGGTCATTGAGTGATCTGCGTCCTTCTGGACAGACTAACGCTCAGAAAACAAAATGTAGAGAAATCATTAAAAATTCCTCCGCCTTGTACCTCAAGACATATTCCGTCCAACAAAGGATTTGGAATGCTATTGGTTTATTGGGATTGTAGATGCGGCATCAAATGTTTGTTTATCTATAGATGAGAAAAGCTATAAGGGTTATTAGAAGAGCAATAGGATAAACCCTTGGTACTGCCAAAAAAGTATGCTTGCATATTTGCCACTAACAACTAACATTTAGGGTGTGCTAAAGGGATTTAACACTGCATTGACATCTGCAATGTCAGGCCTATATGTTCAGGCAATATCTGATAACTAGAGCTATTGATGAAGTTGTATAGAAAGAGCATAGTCAGCTGCAGCACAAGGAATGATTACTCTCCAACAGTCCGTGGGCTAACCTTATACTTGTTGTCAAGAAAAAGGACGGTTCTACCCAAGTGGTGATTGATTATTGTTACTAGATGAAATCACAAAATAAAGACTTTACCTTTTATCATGAATAGATGATGCTCTTGACCAATTAGGGGGTACCAAATACTTAACTGCGCTAGATATTATAGTGTCTTAGGAAGATCAACTTGCCTAAGGAGGAATATGAGAAATGCGTGATAATCACCTCTAAAGGGCTATATCAGCCGACCCATATGCCACAGGGTAGTTTCAATTCACCTGCTATTATTCAGCAAGCTATATACTCTATACTAGGTGAGCTAAAGTTAAGCTGCATTTTTTGTATCTCAATGATATTAATTTATTTTTGCGTACTTTGTTGCACTATCTGTCCCACTTATTAAAAATATTCCATCAGAAAACTAATGCTCATTTTAAAATTAAACTAAGAAAATGCTAATTCCTTATGACACAAATAGAGTAATTAAGGTACATATTGACATATAAAGGATATGACTGCAACACCAAAAACTTGTCACCGTTAATCAACTGAATGTCCTGAACTAAAAAGATGTGAAGGTATTCTTGGGAATGGTAGTAATTATATTTAAAATAAAGGGTTTACATAGTTATTAAACTTTTTTGTATTTTTAAAGAGCATAGTAATCATTCAATGGTCAGAGAAGTGAAAAACACCTTTAATAAGGTACTTGTGAACTTAACTCAAGCACCACTCCTTTGCTAACCAGACTTTGACTGACCTTTTATTGTTAAATCTGACGCCTTGTTAACAACCATTGGAGCAGTACTACCCCAATTTGGTGATCATGGGGAGGAACAACTGGTTTCTTTCAAGAGCCAAGCACTCACCAAACATGAAAGAAAATATATAGTAATGGAATGTGTATGTTTGAGAATTTTTTCTTGCAAATAAGCCCTTGTATACCTTTATGGAACCAAATTCAAGTTTTCATAGTCGCGCTTTGCTAAAAAGGCTTTACAATATAAAGCAACCGGAAAGGCAGTAGGCAAGATGGGCCCTTAAACTTCAGGCATTCAACTACAAGTCATACATCACTCATGTTTATCACATCAAAATGTCAAAGGTCAATATAGAATGCCCATGATTTCAGCGTTGTATCCTTATGCTGACAGCTATTTATAAAGATAAAGGTTCATTAACCTGAAGATGAGCAGCCTATCATTTGGAAACACTAGATCAATTTCTTTAGAACACTGAGCTTCAAGATGATATATTTTATAAAATAGGAAGATATGGCCAAAGATGTTTTTTTACCTACTCAAATGAAGCATATTAATTATGCAAACCCATCAAATTGTTGGCTATGGTGGGATACCAAGACTTTAAAGTAGGTACAACAAAGTCACTACAGGAAGTCTATGAGATTAAATATCAGGATACATTAATAAAATTATAACTTTTTCAGTCTCAACAGCCATTTGAAACCTCAACTACCTATTGTAATGATCTATGTCCTTCCAGTGAGCCACAAAGGAATTTAGTTGCACCACCCATGTGATTAAACATAATGCTGATATCAATCATGAAATTATTCTTTGAGTCTGAATACTATAAGATTTTAGTAGGATTAATCCTTGTAGTACTTTTGTGACAATGCTAGAGTAATGAAGGTTCCTTGACCCAAGAATAATGTATAAAGCGAGGCATTTTCTTTTAATCACTCAATTTCATAATCTAATTCTTGCTCATATCTAGATTATAGTTGCAGTTTGTCCAAAGATAGAATAAATTAAGTCATTTTAGATTTGTAGGCTTTCAACTGATCATTAGTATTTTTAGTTAGAACGATAAAAACAGAACTGTGAGGCTTTACTTCCCTCAGCTCCATGTCTTAAAGCAAAAATCAAATAGAAATAAGCTTTTTTATATGCTACTATCAAAAATTACTATTCAAACACAAGCTTTAATTCCCTTAGTTTAAGAGTAAATCGGTAATTCTGTTGGTTACTAATCATCCAAAAACGCCAGATCCCACCCATAACGTGTTATCCTCTAAGATTAGGTGATCCACGGTCAAATGGTAACCAATCTTGTTAGCAATCCACCATTTTGGGTAAAATTCAACTAAACTGAGACTTGAGATAACCAATCTCACTCTATCTTAGATGGTTTAAATCAGGTGACATTGATGATTGAATAAATATTGTTATCATCAGTACACTTTGTTATGTTAAAAATTAGAGAAGTGTGATATTGAGGCAATGAATCAACAGTCACATCACCCCCTTTACATGAAGAACTGTCTTATCTTTTCATGAAATCGAGAACAATCTCTTGATAATTGTAAAAGTTGCTTCCTTGATTAGATATCTAATTCAACGAACCAAAACTGATCTTTGATTTCAAACTACCTTTTTATAAAATATTTCAATGACCTCATACTCCTCATTTCCTAATCCAGATGGCAACAACGGTGGAGGTTTCAGGTATTAGTTAAATAAAAGGGTTTAAGTTGTGATACATACTACACAGGGTGAGCTCTTGACCCTTCTGTTAATTCCAACTCAAAGGCTACTTCAATAGTTGCCCTTATCACTTGAGATGGACCTATTGCTACTGGTTCCAGTTTATGACACTTTAAAAAAAGCATAGTTTCAAGCTTTTACTAATATCTACTCTCCTTTTTAAGTATATGTAAATCTCACATGCTTGTCTGCCTTATGATTCTGAGATGAAACTGCTATCTTTAGTTTTGTTTGAAAATTTATAATGGTTTCAACTTTCTAATGCTAGTTCATCTGCCACTGGATTGCACCCATTCTCACGAGGACCTATTTTCTCAGAGTTCTGTTTAATGTAACAAAATGGCTCCATCCAATGAGCCCTGAGGGAACTTATGAGCACCAGCCAGGTAATTGGCCATAATGCTGATATAAAACCTGAAATTATTCCTCGATTTTGAATATTACAAGCTTTTGGTAGGTTTAATCCTTTTAGTACTGTTATAAAAAAAGGGTCAATAAAATTCCTTTAAATAAGCTATTGTATAAAGCGACTCATTTCTTTGCCTAACTCACTTTTAAAGTCTAATCCATGCTTGTGTCCAGCCTCATGTTTTCAGTTTGTCCAAAGTAAGTTATTTTACCTTTGTAGGCTTTCAACTGATCATTACATTTTTTACAGGTAGATAGTAAACAAAACTGAGGCCTTTAATTCCCTCATCTCCATTTATTAGACCAAGATCTGATAAAATTAAGCTTTTTATGTGCTACTATCAAAAATTTTTATTGAAACGCGGGCTTGAATTCCCTTAGCTTAAGAGAAAATTTTTTAATATTTTGGTTACTATTCATCCAACAACACCAGATTCCACCCATAAAGTGATATAATTTTAAACTAGGTAATTTATAGTTAAATAAAAATCATTCTAGTTTAGCAATTTACCATTTTGGTGGAATTCATCCAAACTGAGCCTTGATATTATCTAATCTCGCTTTATACCCTTTACTCTAGTTCAGGCAACATTAAGGGTTGGTTAATTATGTTGTTATTGTCAGTATGCTCTGATATAAAAAATAAGAGGACTGTGATATTGAGGCAAAGCCTCAACTGTCACCTAACAGCTCGTCAAGCCTAACTAGACCTTGCATACAATCTCTATTTATCTTATTGGACCTTTACCCAGAATTTCAACCACCAAAACGTCATCACAGCTAATGATCACTTAATTTAAGTAATAAAGCTAAACTATTTGTGATCCTGGGGAGGTTACTACTGCTAAGTTCAATATGGAAGACATTAAACGTTAACATGGGTGCTCCCAAAATAATAGTGACTGATAACGCCACTGACCTACACATCCAGAATAATCCCAAACCCAATGAACTTTTTGTAATCTGAGGAGTCCTAGCTGCTCCATATAATTCTAAACTTGCATTACTACAGAAAGGTAAACAGGACCTTAGAGAATATACTACTCAAATTGCCACTGAATCACCTTTGCAATGGGTCCTTTATTTCAGGGACAATATTTTTGCCTAAAATATTAGATCTCATAGCTCCATGGGGTTCTTGCAATTTAATTACTCTATGTCCAGAAGCCTGCTTTTCCACCCTGTTAAAATCCTGGGTTTTTCACTGATTGTTAAAGACCAATAGTTCTCAGAAGTTTATTGCACAGGTTTGGTATGTGCAAGTTTCGCTTTGCTTAATAGTAATTGATATGTGATTGATAATAGTATGATGACTATTATCTGTAGTTGAATAGATAAGTCTGATATGACCCTACGCTAGACCTGTAATTGTCCACAAATTACTAATTTTTGACTATAAAGGCTTCTTCCCTGTTTTGGCTGAACTTAATCCACTCTCAGATTCAGAGGTTCCTGGCCTTTCTTCTCATCATGCTGAGTTGGCAGAGATTATCTGTAAAGGTCTGCTTCTCTTCTAAGGATCCTCAATCCTTACTCTTTATACCAAAAAGGAGTCCACAAGGATTGTATACCACAACAATAATAACTGATGATGAAAGAGCTTATAACCCAAATGGAAGAATATTTTTTATTAATATGAAATGTTAGGGTAGTTTATAGTGGGTCTTTGGCACCAAACTCCTCAGTTGACGCCTCAGCAATGAATCAGAAGCCCTTGCCATTGAACTTCCCTATGACATCTATAATGGCGATGGTCTTCTTATTGGGTTAGGATTCCTCCATTGGACATTCTCGAGACCTGAAATGGAAAGAGCCATAAAACGTGTCCCTAATGTTTCCGCTTGATAACACCAAACCAACCAATTTGGGTAGAGACCTGCTTAGGTAATGGGATTCCTTACCCTTTATGGCAGGTCACAAACTAACTAATTGATTCTATAGTTGCATGTGGCATCATGCACCTCACAACGGCTAAATAAATTTCCAATCAGTCAGTGATGAAACCTGATAAATTCCAATCAGTACACTTGATAGTTACTCAACAATCAAGTATCAGATGTCCCAATATAATCAGCAACTCTGCCCAACAAGATATTAAGCATTCACCTGTATTAATCTCCCAACAGATCTGAACATGGCTTATTACCCAAAATCCCCAAACATTATTAGCCCAAAATCAGGGTTAACTGACATCCAATTCATTTGCCAGCGGCACTTATCACCTAGTGATCCAACTGGTAACCTAGGAATCTGGAAAGGTGGAAAAAATCCCAACACATCCCTTCTTGCCTA
>JAKSZP010018932.1:0-60460 GCA_022478985.1 Massospora cicadina | reverse complement strand
GGGGTGCGAAAATTGGTTTAAACAGTGAACTCCTTCAAAAGTTTTTGAAATATCTATCAAAATTGGCCTTACCACTCACACGTTTGCTTGGAATGTTCCGCTTGTAAGGGGAAGGGAAGAAGGTCAAGCATTTGAATAGTCAAAATAGAAGTTGTTCTTAGCTCCTGTTCTGGCCCACCCAGATCCCAGGAAGCCATTCATGATTGAGACATATTACTTAAATTACGCGGTGGGAATATTTCTGTAAATAATGGGGAGGATGAGTTGGAGCACCCTGTTTGCTATTTAAGCTTTAAGATGAAACCAGCAGAAACCAACTATTTGATTTTCATAAATAATTAATGGTGGTGATATCAGAACTAAAGAAATGGTAACATTACTCGATTTACGCCCACCATCCTTTTGTGGTTAGGAAAGACCTTAAGGCTTTAAAATATTACCAGTTCCCTAGGTATAAGGATAGAGACAAACCCGTTGGCATGTGGAGTTAGTTCGTTATAATTTCAAGTAAAATCCGTCCAGGATCAACTAATAACATTGCGGATTAGCTATGTCACAATGCAGGATTAACCTACTGAAATGGGGAGTTGGAAGAGCTCAACGTGACCCATATGGTCTATCCAGACCATTTCACAATAATTGAAGGTGAAGAAAGAATGTTAGGTGAAAAATCTGCAAGGCACAAAGACTGAGCTCATTTGGTTGGAAGTTATGGTATAAGTTGGTGGAATGACAACTGAATGATCAGCACCGCATGTGTGAGAAGAAAGTAAGGTTGTTGTATCAAAAATTGCGTGTATGGGCTTCTTGTTGGTCATTACAGAAGGTGGTCTTATGGTCCTCGCATGATCATCCATTAGCGCCCATCCTGGGGTCAAGAAAACATTGGAGTTATTGCAGCGGGACTATTTGTGCCCAGGCTATAAAATGATGTCATGAAACGCATCATTGGATGATTAATTTTCATTAGGTTGAAGCCCTTGAGGTAGGCTCTCACAAGTAAGTTGAACCCCTCCAAATACTGAATCATCTGTGGGCCTCAATTTATTTGAATTTCATAATGGGACTACCAGGGTCCAAGGAAAGAATGTTATCATAGTATTTAGTGACTGTTAACCAAATATGCAAAAAAAACATGCATAACCAACTTTTCAGCAAAGGTTTCAGAGATATTTTTTGGACGAGGTTTTTTCACAATATGGAGTAGCTGCAGAGATCATCTCATATTGTGGGACTCAGTTCTTTTCAAATCTTTTGGTTAAATCTGTTGGAAAAGTTACAATTCCATCCATGCTGATTATTGTCATATTACCCTTAATCAGATGGTCAAACAGAGAGAGTTAACTAAAAGCTGGAGTAATATTCCAATGTGATGTCTCTTCCTGGCAGGATGGCTGAATTTCATGGGTCCCATTATCTCTATTCGCTTACAATAATCAGTGGCAGTCTTTAATGGGAATGTCACCATTCTTTTTTAACCACTGACTAATTCCTACATTAGACAGAGGCCCTGTAATGGGGTTTGTCAGGGGGCAATGAGGTGGCTATTATTTTGTCTAGTATTATTAAAGTATTATGAGGGAACTTGGAACTGACTATTAGATGGAAGAAACAGCAAGCAGACTGATGTAGGGCTCTGGATGCTCTTTTCTGTTATAAAGATTGAGTACTCGTTTTAGCAAAAAAATAATCCATCCAGTGAAGAGTCAGAAGTTAAGTCCAGCGGCCTAAGACCCAAATAAGATCCTCTATGCCATTATTGAAGTTGCATTTAAACTATATTAGCCAGAGGGGTCTAAGTTCTACTCAGTAATTCATGCATTACAGATGCTCCTATTAAAAGGAGAGAATTTTAATCAAACTGGATCATTAAGCCCACGGAAAGATAATGGATGGGAGTTTGAGGTTAGACAGATATTGGATGCGTGTTGGAACAGATGTTGAAAGTTCCTAGTATAGTGGAAGGGGTACCTTGTGGAGAAATTGACATGGCAGATTCAGGGAGAATGTGCTTGATGCCTGGAGCAGATTAAAGAGCCTTTTCCCTCACAGGGGGTGATGTAACAGATCTGGTACAGCCTGTTCATTATATCAACCTAACTAGCAAAGGCTTGGCTCATTATGAGAAATCAAGGGTCAAATTTTCATAAATCAGTCCAATGGGGAATGGATAGCAGATCGTTTTTCCAAAGGTAAGGAGCCTGAAGTATGAGAGTGGAGTTTTATCTGGAGGATCTATTCCTGACTGTCCTGAAAGCTTTAAAGTGTGATAATTGGGCTATCAAATTGTAGCGTACCATGTTTTGGAAGTCTCTTGAGAGCCTAAGCTAGTGTGGAAGCTAAAGTAACAGTGACAACGGATATACAAAAGATGATGACGGAAATCAAAGAATTGATTTCTTCTTCAAGAATGATAAACAATATTAAATAAATATTTCAATTGATTTTATGTAAAAAAATCTTAATGTTTGATTTTAAGTCAAAAGATTAGACAGGATCATGATCTCAGACAGTGAGCTAAGCCAGGCATTGGCCTCATTTTTGACAATGTCTTGGGGTCAACCCATGCTGTTAGTATGTAGCATTGCAGGACTAAGGGTTGATATTATGCCATAAACTCCCAATATAGTGCACACGTTCATGTTTTGTTATGACTTGGCTAATCATTATGTGGTCTCATACATGGCTAGTGCTTCCTAATGCATTTGTGGGCACTGGCATCAACCCACACGTTACAGTTTTTTGCAAGGGGCTTACTTTTTTACTTGGACTATTTTTGGCTCAGATCACATTACTGTCCTCAAACAGTGAGACAACTTTATTTACAGCAACCCCTGTAAACATGTGCAGTTGCAGCTTACAATAGCGTTTCAGCCCATTTTTCTAATATTTTTTTGAAAATTTATGTCCCCTAATCAGCTTACCTTATGTCAGAATTTTAACCAGATGGAATTCTCCAATGATTAATCGTTATTTGGGATGATATGGCCAATCCTAGTGAAATGGCTTATTGACTGAATTTTGTGTTATTTAATATGATTGCTGGTTAGTTGCTCCTCAATTTGGGTTGAGCCAAAATTAGTATTATGCCAAGTTTTAAAGTAGGTTTAAGTGGGGCTAATCGGTGGCCCCAAATTAGTATAAGGATCACTGGAAACTAATAGCTGAGGATGATCCAATTAGTATCAGTCAGTGGATTCAATGTTCAACGCCAACTGACAATCATGTTGCGTTGTGGGATTTCCAGTGGAAAGCTGATGTATTCACTTCAATCATTCATCTATTAAATTGCTGTCTGATGATCTGATGTTGGTGGATCCAACAATTATGAGTTTGAGGTGGCTGAGGTTGTTTCCAGTGCCTCATTTATTATATCAATTATCACCTGAATAAGGGGATTCCTTATTAATCGACTGAGATAAGTTAAGAAGAGTGTCAGCAAGATGCTGAGATATTCTGAGTCAAAGCAAGTGACCAAAATTGTTTCCAGTGCATTATTATCAACTTGAAGGTCAAATTCAAATCTGATGTTTATTTAGATTAATATTTTATATGGCTCTCTGGCGACTTAAGGCCAAGGATGAGCCAAAACTAATTCAGTCATTGGGAAGGATGGAGCAAGATGGTTGACGCCAGGGAAGAGAATAGTGTAGAAGAAGAAGAAGAGTGGTTGTCTGGAAGAATCAGCAGAAGAGTTGATAGGTCAGCAGTGGGCGCAGTAGCCCTTTTGTAAATAGTATAAATACCTGACACTTCCCTTTCAATAAACATCTCCCTTTGCCTATTCTACCTTTTATTATAAATTTACTATTTTGTTGGTTGGAGTATAGGCTAGGGGATCCCCAAATGGCGTTAGTGAAACGCCAAGGGGTTAGCCAGCACTGCTGGCCCCATTGCTTAAGGCAAAATGGCAAGGGCTGACCAGTCTTCATACTGGTTAGCCTGCCAACTAGCAGAGCCCATAGTCAATTTTCTGACACCTTAAATAAACAAGTATGGGAAGATATCTTTGTTGTAGAACCACATTGCATGGTCTAGTTGCAGATCTTTGCAAAATTTCAAACCCTGTTGGCTTTTCTGCTGATGCTTCTTGTTCCTTTACCCTCTCTCCTGCAGGTTGTGATAAAGCTTTCATTGAAGTAACATCGCCATGGCAGCATAGTTATTTTCTTTAGATTTAAACTTAGGTTGCCTAAACCAATTGCTGCTAAGTATTGGGTACCTGTGAACAATTTCAACTAAATGCCATAATTTAATACTCTTTTTCCCATTTTGTTCAATAACATAAAAATAAACTTATATAAATCATGTCATAGTAGAAACTACAACTAGGAGCATCAATTTCCCTATCATGCTGTTTCTAGTGTTGACATATGAGTGTATTCATCTGGGTTTATATTATCATGAGTTGCTGAGGTAAACGTTTTGGCAAGTGAACCATCTGGTTTTGCTTTGCTATAATTTAATGATTTTTCTTATTTGGCAAGTTAACCGTTTGGTGTAAAAGCTCACAAAAAAAGTAAAGTTTTTGTTTTTGCAGTGTGATTCTTGTTTATAAATCAACAATATGGTAGGCTTATCACCCTGTTATATTTATGACTAGTAACTACCTAGACATATTGTTCAGATAACCCAATTTTTTGACCTTCCCATCCTATTTGATTGATAATAAGCATTTTCTTCTGTCACATATGTCTGTTAGATATGTCCTGGGAATGTTCAGTTGGTTAAGTGCACGGATCAAATTAAAGAGGGGTCACTAAGTATAAATAAAAGTATAGTGGGAGGGGAAAGTTAAGCATACCTTCAGCAGTTATTGCAGTTATGGAGTGGCTAGTTAGGGTTTGAGGGTTTCATGCAATATGTGCATACCTGTAAGATATAAAAATGAATAGAAGTAATAATAAAAAAGTAATAATAACAAATTAAAAAAATAAAACTAAAACTAAACTAAAAGTGAAATAAAACTGCGAATATAATTAAAACTAGAGTTAAAAATAAAATTAAAAAAATATAAAATATATTTAAAAATGTAGGAGATAAAGCAAAAATCTATTTGTAAAGGTTAAATTGAAAGTATAAATCTAAACTACAATTACAAGTAAATTTATAAAAAAAGTTAACACTAAAATTTAAACCAAAAAGATATAAATATATATAATATAAAAATAGAAATAAAATAAAAGTAAAGAAAAAAACTAAAATAGCATAAAATTAAATAAAACTAAAAGCAAAAGCAAAAACAAAAACAAAAACACCCATTGTAGTGTATTAAATAAAAGTTTTTGTTGTATTTTTTTACTTTTGTGTTTTTATTTTTAAGTTTTATTGAGAGTATCTGACTGAAGCCAACACATTCAAGGATGGGGGAGCCTAGGGAAATCTAAAATTTAAAAAGAAATCCCATTTTAGGTTTTACCCTGGGTTAGATGAAACCTCAACTTTGGGTTTTAAGTACTTTAAATTTTAATGATCTTTAATTTTTATTTAAAATATTATTTTATCAACTAATGCATTTTTAAGTTGGAGGCCCAAAATCATTGTTGACTATCTACTATTAATTTAATTAATTTGGCTTTTTAAGGTCAATGTCCTGAAATTATTATCAACTTTATGATATATAGTATCATGCAATTTCAATTAATAGTATAAAATCTTTTAACAAAAGTGCTCAGGATAATCACCTTCAACAACTCTTATTCAAAGGCTTAGGCTATTATATCCCTATCTCATTATTTAAGCTAGCACTTATCTTCCCTAAATCTTTCAAGAAAGTGTGAGGCATTAAGCTTAATAAAATAACTTTGCTCTTTTACCATTATTTAAAGGCCCTTTAGTAATGATTGTCATTGGATCCTCTTAACCAATTGTTTGATAAAGTTCCTAACTATTAGCTGTTTATTTTGGGACTTTTGAACCAGTGTGGTTAAGTCACTTTTAAATAATATATTCTTCTGAACGTCTGCCATATATCTAGCCAAGTTCAAATCACTCACTCTCTAAATTGGAACCTCTGGCCTCTATCTTGCCAAGTTCTGCTATATCCAGTTCTATCATCTAAGATAGCAAGTTTTAAAGACCTGCCTTCAGATGACCTGCTCCTGCAGGTCTGACACCCTCCAACCAGGCGTATTTAAAAATTATTGTTCAACCATTTTTGAAGAGGAGGGACAAAGCACCACCTTGGCAGCTGAGAAATTCAGAATATGAAAATCATGATGGAGAGCAGTGAAGTGGGGGTGTCAAAGGGATATGGCCTAAATCTGTGCCCATTGTGGATTATCAGGGATGAACATGCCATTAAACATCAAATCTAAAATTTGGCAAGGTTGTGTTCTGCCTGGATGCAGATGTCAGTGAGAGAGGCAAAGGCGGTGAGACTTAAGGGTTAACCTCTAATTTGGGGGTTTTTAATTTTGCTGCCCTATATTTATGGCAGATTTCATTGGTTGCTTTCGTGTAAAGCGCAGGGATTTTTACCTTGGAAACATTTTTGAAGTCAAATAAGAAATTGGGAGAATACATGAACTTAGCTAGTAAGGCGGTAGATTTTACAACTGCCTTTTTGAGTGGGAGGCATTCAGAGGAGGCCACTGCATTCAGTGCAAGTTGATGGCTGTTTTTTATGGGGTGGCATATTACTTTGGCGTTAATGACAAGGAGAAAGTTTTGACATTGTAGTCAACATTAAAAAAGTAGCCAAAAAATAATTGTATTGGCTGATTTGAATGAGTTTACCCATTTTGGCAATCTCATCCAGATATGTCAAGGGTTCTGATTAACCTAAATTAGGCATCTGCATATGGGTGGGATTAAGTGAGTGATTGGGATTAGATGTTGGAATTTTAAACAGTGGTCCAAGTCTTATCCTGATTGCTAAGGTGAAGAATGCTGTAGGTGTATATTAAATTATTAGTAATTGTCTGCAAAGGGGAGCCTGATTGGCTGGAATTTCTTCGTGTGTATCCACATTTTATGAGGGAGGAGGTAGAGTAGATGCCCATGGAGAAAAATTTACCATATTGTTGGCGGGTTGGTCACAAGGTTGGCAGATTGGCATAGCCATGTCATAAGGGCACTTGCACTTTCAGTGATCTAACACAAAGAATGTGGGCATTCATTCTGTTCACCCTCCATGTGAGCATAGAATGTATGGTTGGGTGTGGACTTAATGGGGGTTCAGGGGGACTTTCAAGGGGAGTATCATTAATATGTGATAAGATTATTGCAAAGGTGCAAAGCCCAGAAAGGCAACTGGCCTCATTTAAATTTACAAACTGAATCATGGGGAATGAGCCATATACATTCAGATCCTCCAGGAACTTATGGAAAAGCACATTGGTGGAAAGAGTTGGCAATCCTGAAAACAGTATTGTAAGAGTCATTTTCTCTGGCAACCAAATGCCTGTTGTGGGCAATGGATGATTATGTATATTTATGATACCATTGCCTCTGTTTCAGAATCAAAACCACAGAAGAAACTAAGGTCAAAATACCCCTTGGATGGGTAGAAGTCAATGAGGCAGCAGGCATCAACACCGCAGGGGCCAATTCAATGATTGCCGCATTATTATAGGGTAAATGAGTCCCATATTTGAACCACATTGGACTGCATGTTGATCTGGGGAGTACCATGGGTCAGCAAAGTAAGGCTGTAGTGTGCGAGGTGTAGTTCTAGGTCCTGAGATGGGATGAAGTGACCAGATGCGCTGGGTGGGATAGCTGATTCATTTAGGGTGCACTTTGGCAGTGGTAAAATAAATTAGACAGTGGAATGCACCACCCCACGTGAGGGAAGCTAGCATTGAAATTGTTGACATTTAAAGGCAAGTTGGCACAATTATGTTGATGGTGTATTTGTCACTAAGATTAAGAATAAAATTAATAAAGTGATTAGAGAAAAAGAAATCTTCTTTGTTTTTTTTGTATATGCTTGTAAGAATTTATTTTAGTAAACACTTGTGACTGTTTCTAATTTATGGATAGTAGAGGGTGGAAAGCGAGTCAGTAGGGCGTATGGCTACCAACCTGAAGGTTGCAGGTTCAATTCCCACCCTTCACAAATCGATCAGGTGCCAGCCAAAGGAAGCTATTGGCAGTTAGTAGATATAATAACACGAAAATCTTACCCATGACGTAACCAGAAAAAGCTGAGTCCCAATCTGGAGGTGAAAAAAAACTTTCTATGACAGAGTTGACCCTGCTCAGGTTTCATGTCAATACTTTCTTTCTCTATTTCAGTAATGTCCATCCCCTGGTTGGCTTGCCTCAAATAAATAAATAAATAATTTATGGATAGTCCCATGTAATTGTGTCTACTGTAATGGCCAAGACGTTTCCTGACCTCCACATTTCCTTGATCTCCCCTAATTTGGAAGATCAAGTCCAAAAAAAGTGAGCTATAAAGGCAAACACCTTTGTAAATGCTGATCCAACAAAATTAAAAATTGCTAAAGCTAGTCTAAGTATTTTTGTTTTGTAGTTAAAATGCTTCCAAAACGATAGGCTTCAATATTACATCAAAGCATAATTTTTGAATTTAGAAAAGTTTTATAATACCATGGGTTCACAATGGGATTTTTAGAAATGGTTTAAACAAGAATCATGGAGGTTAAGAATCTCAAAAATAGGCCTGTTGATAGCCTGCTGTCCATAGACTCTAAGGTAATAACGCCTGACCTTTCCTCATCAGTCTAGTATATTAAACATTGACAAAGTTGCTTTAGGCAGCCTAGTCTCCCAAAAAAGTAATTAAACTTATAAAATTCAGAATGGTCTTAAATTTATAAGATCCTTTTTTTGTAGACAAGTATTAATGGCTTGAAAGTCTTATATTGATATTCCTCCAAATTTGGCAAGGCTATTGCGTCCTTGTACATGCTCTCTGAATGACAGACCCTCATGCTCTTCTAAATCATCAGACTCACTGTAGCTCTAAGCTCCTCTTTTGTAGAACATTTAGACCGCGGACTAGAGACTCTACCTTTAACACTCTCTCCTTCTTGTGGTCCTAGCTTGGTTTTACAAAACAAACTGTCTTGTGGCATTATGGATTAATCAGCTCATAACTAGAAAAAGCTAATAAAAAATGCATCCATTTTTTGGAAACTATGGACAAGACATCAGATGTAGTCTTGCCTGCATGTTATGAAAGGCACTACCATATTTCTGGTGTTCATCTTCTCCATCATGTTCCTTGTTAAGCCATAATCTCTGTGGCTGATTGTGTAAAAAATTGAAGGCTAGTCCTTAAAAGTTCACTTGGGTTTGACATTTAGTAGGACTTAACCTTAAAGGTTCAGCAGTCCTATTTTATTGATAAGAAGTCACTTAACCTAGATTTAGGTTCAGAGAGTCCAAAAATCTTTAGTTCAATTAAAAATATAGTTCACTAGGGAAAAGTAGATTTTAGTATATAAGATGCCTAGCACTTTTATAGTACAGGAAAATTAAGGGCTAAGCTGGAGCAGGAAAAATCACATAAGCTTATTAGATAGTGGTTGTCAAGGCAAAATATACCAATTATGTCATTTCAATATTTTTTGTTGCTAAATAAAATTGTTTGATGCTATATAATATTGTTGCTGATAATGATTTAAGGCCTTCATCCTGACAAAGCATCAATTGATATAATAATACAAGTGAATACTTTTAAGAAACTTCAATCAGTAATAAATAATTTGGAGCCTTAAAGTCAAGGAATCCCGTGCACTGAATACAAGCCCAACAAAGCCCCTACAAGCCTTGCTGGGGGTGACAATTATAATGCCAGATGAATAGGGGCGGCCACTGACTTGGACTGGAGCATAATAGCCTCAGCTCAGTTTCTTTTAAAGACGGGATTTGATTTTTTAAGCTGGATTCTTAGTTGGGTTAGTCCCAAAATCCAAATTCGTTGGTTTGTTTTTAAATTAAGCTCTAGCTAAAACATTGATTAAATTTAAAATGTTCTTAAAAAAACGCTAGGTCATATGTTTAGTTAGACTCGAGATTTGGAATGTTTGTTTTGGTTTTTTATCAAAAATAAGCGACTATAAGTAAAGTTTAAGACGTTAAAAATTAAATTTATTGGCTGGACATTTTGGATTTTAATGCAAACCAAATTTTGTGTGACAGCTCTATAGGTGTCATGTGGGATCAATTATCAGTTCAGCTGAGGTTTGTGAATTATCATCTAAATAAATCAGTTGGTCAAATAGAAAAAAATCCCATCTTTTAATTGGTTAAATAAGGTGGCTTTTAATTTTTTTGGCGTTAAATAAAGATCAGAATTAGCTAGTAAAAACAAATAGTAAATAAGATGTTTAGGAATAGAAATTGATTAATGAATGTGAATTGTATGGGGGCATGAAAAAATTATAGGACATTGATTATTCTTGGCCAATAACACCTATAAATTTATTTTTTGCACAGATTTGGGTTTTGTGCAATTCTATGCATCGTATAGTAGTTGATATAATCATTTGATAATAGTCTAGCGACTATTACCATAGTTGAATTGAAGTATTAGATTTTGGTCCAATGCTCAGCCAGTATTTCCTCTCTAAATACTTGTGATGTCTTAAATAGTGATTCATTCCCTTGTACCACCTAACTCAATCTACTCTTAGATCCCTGTTTACAATTTCTCTGGTTTGACACACAGTCAGCAGCAATCCCTGATTTGATCAGCTTCTTCTCTAGATCCCCACTCAGATATTTACTCTTTGTCCTAAAGAGTCTCCCATTTATCACATACAGCAATAATATCTCTGAGAAAGAATATAACAAATGGATACTGATAATTTGTGATAAATAAATTATTATCTGGAATATCATTTCTTTATTAGTGAATTCTACGGAATTTATAGTGGGGGATCTGGCTCCCAACCCTCAGTTGGCACCTCCTCAATGAAATGGTAGCCATTGCCATTGAATCACCCATCCTCATCTCAGCAGCGACGGTCTTCCCCATCCTGGCTAGGATTCTATCAATGGAAATCCTCAAGACCTAAAACGAAAAAAGTCAGAAAATGTGTCTTTAACGTTTTCCTCTTGATCCAAGTGAACCAACCATATTTGGCAAGCGACCTGCTTAGGTAATAGGACTTTTTACCCATTAAGGCAGGTCATGAACCAACTGATTGATTAGGTCGCTAGTTGCAGGTCGCATCACTTACCTCACAACATACTCTTTAGATTCCCAATTGGTCAACGATGAAACCTGACTAATCCCAATCAGTACAAATGATAGTTAATCGCTATCAGATGCCCCTATTTCGTCAGCAACTCTGCCCAGCAAATTTTTTAACATTATTCAGATTGATCCCTGACAGATCTGACCAGGTTAATAATCTAAAATCCCTGAACATAGTTACCCCAAAATCAGGGTCAACTGATTTACAATTCTCCTCATTTTAGAGAATTATTCCCTAGCAATCCCTGGTAATCTAGCTGCTGTGTATACGGGAAAAAATCTCAACACATCCCCTCTTGCCTAGATTTCCAGAGATAAAAGGACTGGGGCAGGAGAACACCACTTTGGACACTTGATCAAATACTTTATTTGCTCAAGCAGAGTATGATCATCAGTACTCAACTCTGCTCAGGCCAATCTTTGGTGTGCAGCTCTCTTCCTCATCCTCCTCGCTACCACCTACTTAAAGCGCAGTCCCCATGATCTTCTGTCATGCTGGGATGATCAATTTACTCATGACAATATCAATCCTGAGATCTAGTTTTCCCCCATCAGGGAATATGACTCGCTTTCATACTCAGGATTATTGGTCTGGCATCCTCAAATTCCTGATTTTTCTTCATCCTCAACAGGAGACTCTTGCCGTTGATGTTCATTTAATGGCCCAAAAAAGAATTCTCATTTATGTTCATCTTTGTTATTTTCTTCTCATAACCTCTTGGCTCATATCATTCTTAATTCTTCTCTGGAGAGCTTATCCCATTTACTTTGAGATTAATTTCTCCAAAATTAAGCTTAATTGATTTCAAAGTGCATAATGTCAACTATCATATAAGTTTGAACTTCCCCTCTCATTCAGCTCATATGTTGAATTTCAAGTCGCAGTACCAACAGCGCTCAATAGTTTGTCTGATCAAGATCTTCAGTTCTTCCAGTGGATAAGTCAGTCTGCACAACGGAACCTTTTCTATGGTCTTTCCAGGACTCATACTCCTAATCAAGTACCAGTGGCTAGTCCTTCTGTGGAATTACTGGAAATGGTAACCAACCCCACTGAAACCAAGTTAGCAATCATCCTGAATGACTCGCAGCCAATCCTTCCTCTGACTTTGATTCCAGAGTTAGATTTCAAGACCTCCTGGATTTGGCTCCTTTCGCAGATACTCCTAACATCATTGTTGAACCTTCTGAAGTAATGCCTTTTGCTCTTGATCGTTCATTCCTTGCTGTATTGGACTTGCTTCTAGAGTTCCTATTTCAACTCACTCAATATTACAAACCAGCTGTCTTGGCCACTGAACTCACCATTGGCAAAAGCGTACATTTCAAAGTCCCCTACACAGAATTAAGAGCCCAAGTCACTGAGGCTTTGTCCATAGCACTGAATTCTTCTAATCTTGAGAACATCCTATATCAGGATATCACAGCTTATGCTCTTTGCTTTGCCAGCAAGTTCTTTGAAGTTGGGCCATGAAGCTTCCAGCCTCTCCCAGTTTCCATTGCTCTTTCTGCTTCAGCTTCCAAGAAGCTTGTAGTCGTCATTTGCTGGATGTCATTCGCTACTTGCATGACTATCTCAATTCTGGCACATCCCATTTGGTATCTTCCGCTGGTGGCTTTGATAAAAGGCATGATTTGGCAACCCTTGTCTAGTATCCCTTGTTTGTTGCTGGACCATACATCTGGTGTTCTTGACAAAGACCATTGCAAGCGCTAATACTAGTCTTCTGTCTCTGGCAATATATCAGGATTACTTGGGGTTATTCACCAACTGCCTCTTCTTGTACTGTTGCTTCCCTGTCAGGCGAACAGCAAGTAAGAATTAGACTGGCCTGCCAGCCCAGACGCCAGAGCACCCAAATGGCAAACCAGAATGCCAGAGGCACTGTGCTGGTATGATAAATATGGAACTTGAAGGGAGCTTAATTTTCAACAGATAAAAACTAAATTTTGGGGAGGGTTGTTTTTGGAAAATTTAAGGAAGGAGAATCGACCAACAATTTTCTCAGTGCAATGTGACTGATTAAATAGTCATTGATTTGGAGGGAAACAAGCTGGTATTGGGTCCCGCAAGTTTGACCTAAGTGGCGAATTATTTGAGAATGGGCGGGTTAGTTCCCTGGGAACTGACATCAAAAAAATTGGTGGTGGGCTGAGTTGCGGTCAGTTCGATCTCAAACATCTGAACCAAAGCTCAGCTGCATTTCTGATGGTTGATGCAATGGCGTTTGGCCCATTGAGCAGTGGGAATCCCCCAAGACCACCCCACATATGGGTGGACCCATTTGGTTGGGAACAGGTTCAGGACGCCCAACCCGTCCATGCTCTGTCATGGGGCTGTTTGTTCAGTCAGTGGCATTGCATCAGGTGCAACGCCCAATTTGCAGGCAGGAAGCTTTGAACCTCATCAATGGTGTCCAATGCTATTACCTGCCCATTGGGGTTGATGCCTGATGGATTTGGGTGGGGGGAGATTTTTTTGATCATCATGTTAACTGAATTGCAACTGTAGGTCATTCTGGCTGATAGATCAGTCTTCATGCTTTTCTGGCCATTTGAGATCTGAGCATCGGGCTGATTGCCACTCAAATTAGTTGCGATCAATTCCATTTTGGCAATCTTGATGCAGAATTCACTGATTACTCATAACAGTTCTGCCAAGGAGAGTGTGGGTACTGGAAGCGGATATGAAGCAGAAGGGCTGTTACCCAGCGCTCATCTACCATGTGAGCGAGATCGCCCTGAGTAACAAGGGGTATGACCATCCTCTTTGGTACCTTCTTGCTCAGGAATGGAAAAATTGCCAGATTGACGCCCAGAAGACATTCACTGGGACTTACATTCCCTCCCTACTCCAGGGTATCACATTTGGCTTCTTCTGACATCTCAATTTCCCTTCCCCTAATCACTTTCTCACAGGGATCTGCATCCGCTCAACAAACTTGTTTTGTGTAGGTCTAGCCCTAGCTAGTGTTCAATCTCACATAGATTTCAATGGGTTATTCACTCCTACTGCGATCCATCCTCCCTCCTCAAGAATCGACATAGGCAGAATCATCCCCAAATTGAGAATAATCAATAAAAAATAAAAATTATAAAAAAATATCAGTTTTTAAGCAGTTTTTAAAAATCTTTTTTTCAATAATTTTTATCAACCTTCTTATTTTTTTCTTCTCTTTTCCATGGGACTTGACCTTGTTTCAATTCAGTAGTCCATCTTTTTATTTTATTCCCTAAACTGGATCCTAGGTATACTTAGACCTACCGTTTTCTATGGTTCAGAGGTCTTACTTTTTTAAGACTTAACCATCTAGATTGGTTCAGAAGTCCTTTTTGGACTTGACCAAATCATTAGTCATAAATAACTTATTGATTCAGTGGTCCTTAAGGAACTCTTTTTTATTATTTTTTCATTAATCCATCGCTTCAAATACTTAGCATGGGCTTGATTTACTACCCTTCCATCCAAGAGGTTCTTGATAGAGTAGGCGTCTGTCACTATCTTGGCGATAATCTCAAATGGACCCAACCACAACACATCCAGTTTGTTTCTTCTCCAAAAACCATTCATATTGCAATAGGCAACTCTTTAATCTATTTGGTATTCTGATAAGGCTGGTCAGTTCTTATTGTCCATCATTTTTGCTCATATCCTAGTCTTCAAAGTAGTATTGAATGCTTGCAATTGCATTTGATTAGGATATTCATCAATCAGTTCAGGTACTGTTTGGCACTCATCCCCAATGTTGGTTCCACCACAAATATAAAATTGGTGGCTACGCAGCCTTCCTTCCGTATAGCAACTCAAACAGCGTTTTTCCCATCACTGTATGATGACTTATGTTATAGGTTATGTCACCAAACTAAGGTAAATTCCCCACGCAGAAGTTCTTCCTGCAACCAGCTTCCTCAGCGTTATGGACAGCGTTCCATTGACCGTTCTACCAGTCCGTTTGTCTCCAGCCAGTATGGTATGGACATGACTCCTCAGATCCCCATTATGTCATTTAACTGTGGGATCACATGAGATGTGAAGTTTGTCCCATTGTTTCTCAGCAGGACCGGCAGGCATCCATGTCAGTATACTACTTGATCCAGGATGAACTTTTCAGTATTAGTAGCATCTACTTTTACCAGGGCTTACATTTCAACCCATCTTGTCAGATGATTGATTGCAACTATTATGTACTTGATTCCCCCTGTGCTCATTGTCAGCGGTCCCATCACGTCAATGGACACCATATTCCAAGCAAATCCAGGGTGACCAGTCGGTATCCAGTTCTATTATTATGTGGCTTGTGAAACTGGAACTCCACACAACAAGCTAGATAGTTAGCGACATCATAGTTGATTGACTCCCAGTAGTACTGGCAAATATGGTCAGTAGTTATTTCAAGCTCTATACCCGACAACCTTAAGAGTGGCTTGAACAAAAACTTCTCTTTCTGATGGCTTTTGGAATAGTAATTGCTTCCCATTAATCGTCTAAAAAAACTTTTCTATTCATGGCCTCAGTGTTTTCCATCACTTTTCAAAGCACACATTGGATTTCTTAGGTCTCATTCCTGATTTCTCCATCAACCATTCTCTTGAATAACTCATCTGCCCACTGGTATACCATCTGAACCATTGGTGACCGCAATAAGCCATCCACATTCTGATGATAAGCTCCCACTCAGTGGACAATCTCATATTCATAAGCCTGTAACTTCAATGCCCATCCAGCCAGTCATCCTTCCGGTTCTCACAAATTTTGAAGCCAACGCAACAAGGAGTGGTCCATAACCACTTTGAAGTGTATTCCATGGATTTAAATCTAAAACTATTTGCAGGAGTAAATGACCACAAGGCATTCACGCTCAGTTACAGTGTAGTTCCTCTCAGCGGCTGAGAGTGTCTAACCAAGTACGCCGCTGGATGTTCATCCCCAAGTTCATCTACTTGGCTCAATAGGGAACTGATCGCTTTTAACCAAGCATCAGTTTTTATAATAAATTATCAATGAAATTTGGATGTTCTAAATCAGAGAATCTATTAAGTACTGTTGTAACTCATCAGAGGATTTCTGTGCTTCTTCATTCCATATGAATCCTTTCTTCAGATCCTTCAACAGATGGAATAAGGGCTTGACGATTCTGGCAAAATTTTAATTAACTCTTCTATAGTATCCATTCATTTCAAGGAATACTTGGATATCTTGGACACTCTTTGACACAGCCATTCATTCTATGGCTTTGATCTTCTAGTAGATTGATACCCTAAGCAACCCATGCTGGCACTCACATCTCATCATAGGTCCAAATATTTTTGGACCATAAAAATTGATATCTAATATTTTATATCATTTATATATTTTTTGTATTTTTCTTTTGCAATAGGACTTTTAACCTACAATAAGATTCAGAGGTCCTTCTTTTCCCCTTCATCCAAAATGGGTCCTAAATATACTCTGATCTACTAGTTATCATGGTTCAAAATCTTATCCTCCTAAGATTTAACCATCTATTTGGTTCAGTGGTCCTCTTTTAGGACTCAACCAAAATCTCAGGACATAACTATTTAATGGTTCAGAGGTCCTCTGGGAACATTGCACTTATTTTATCTTAGTCCAATACTTCCAATTTTTTAGCATTGACCTTCTTCACTATACGACCAGTAGCACTCTTTCTTCACATATAGGCTACACTTGCTGACTTTGGCAATACTCTTAGATGTTTTCAATTATTAGACCTTCAATCCCAACTTGTCATTCATCCAACTGGTACTAATTCATTTCATATCTCGGCAACTGATGCTTGAAAATTCACATCTCTCAAAATCGTAAATTCCTCATTAGTCAACAGTTCTGTTTGATTGTATAGATCATCTACTCCTAAAAAGATTTTTTCCCTTTCGTGGCCATCCTAAACATTGGAAATAAATCCACTAATGGATCTGGAAATGATCCCATATTCACACAGATCGTTCTGGTCTCATTAGCTTCATCCAATTTTGTCATGAATTGATGAAATCATCTCCAGCAAAATCTGATCATTGTTTTATTTTAATGAGTCAAACAATTCTCTCCACTATCTTGGATCAATCATTTCTTGTTTTGACTTCATATTTCATTGGTATGGCAATCCAATAATCTTACTTGATTGCTTCCTATTTCAACCTATGCCTCATCTAGTGTCTCATCTAAACATTCACTCCTCAGGACTATTTAAAGCGGACCCAAATTTCAACCTGAGTAGATCCTGCTATTCCTCAGGACTATTTCAAGTGGACCCAATTTCAACTCAAGTTGGCCCTGCTAATCCTCTTCATCTCAGGTAGATGTTAGGTGGAACAGGTTTTCTTGCAGCACTAGACAGTTCCATATCTAGGCTGCATGTCCTTTTCCCCAAATATTGAGTATCTTCAATTCGCTTCACTTGGAGCTCCACTTCTGAACTGGGTGAACGCAGATTTACGTGATCCACTTCACGTTCTGTCTTCTTTATCGTTAATTTCCTTAGTAACTTATTTCAGAATTGGAAACATCTTCATATGTCATCATGATTTAAAATCTTCTCAACTACACCCCTGTAGTGAGCACCTTATAAAAACTTATAAGATTTCAGAATACTTTCGGCCTATACCCTTTAAATTATTTTTTGCACAGGTTTGGGTTTTGTGCAATTCTACGCATTGTATAGTAGTTGATATAATCATTAATTAATATTATAACGACTATTATCTGTAGTTGAATGGAAGTATTAATTTTGGTCCAATGCTCAGCAAGTATTTCCTCTCAAAATACTTGTGATGTCTTAAATAGGGATTCATTCCTTTATACCACCTAACTCAATCTACTCTTAGATCCCTGTTTACGATTTCTCTGGTTTGACACACAGTCAGCAGCAATCCCTGATTTGATCAGCTTCTTCTCTAGATCCCCACTCAGATATTTACTATTTGTCTTAAAGTACCTCCCAATTATCGCACACAGCTATGATATCCCTGAGAAAGAATAGAACAAATGGATACTGATTATTTGTGATAAATAAATTATTATCTGGAATATCATTTCTTTATTAGTGAATTTACGGAATTTATAGTGGGGGATCTGGCTCCCAACCCTCAGTTGACACCTCCTCAATGAAATGGTAGCCATTGAATCACCCATCCTAATCTCAGCAGCGACGGTCTTCCCCATCCTGGCTAGGATTCCATCAATGGAAATCCTCAAGACCTAAAACGAAAAGAGTCAGAAAATGTGTCTTTAACGTTTTCCTCTTGATCCAAGTGAACCAACCATATTTGGCAAGCGACCTGCTTAGGTAATAGGACTTTTTACCCATTAAGACAGGTCATGAACCAACTGATTGATTAGGTCGCTAGTTGCAGGTCGCATCACTTACCTCACAACATACTCTTAAAAACCCAATTGGTCAGTGATGAAACCTGACTAATCCCAATCAGTACAAATGATAGTATATCACTATCAGATGCCCCTATTTCGTCAGCAACTCTGCCCGGCGAATTTTTAAGCATTATCCAGATTGATCCTTGACAGGTCTGACCAGGTGAATAATCTAAAATCCCCTGAACATAGTTACCCCAAAATCAGAGTCAACTGATCTACAATTCTCCTCACATTAGGAACTATCCCTTAGCGATCCCTGGTAATCTAGCTGCTGAGAATATGGGCAAAAAACCCAACAGGGCATTTAGCTCACCTGGTTCAAGTAACTCCCTAGAACTGCAGAAGATCAAATAATAAGAAGTAAATTAGCTGTCAGAACCATTGCTTTGCTGGCTCAATTGTATATTGTGATTTTACCAGGCTTCAATAACAAAAAGTGAAATGAGTAAGGAGACATTTGACTTGGATGTTCTAAAATAACAAGAGCTGCGGTGAGACTCAGAGTGGGAGAGTAAATCAGGTGAAGAGGAATCTAGTTTGGCAGATTTTATAGTTTATTGTGATTTTGGCCATCTGCAATAAAGGTGAGCGTTTCAACATTGGAAGCTAATAGCTCATCTGCCCTGAATAAGCTGTTAGGCTTTCAATTGGGTTTGGCAGTAATATCTGGTTTTCTGGCTTCAACAACCGAAGTTTAATCAACTTATTCCTTGATGAATCAGTCATAGGATAGTACTGATGACGCTTATTCTGGATTTGCAACAAGCTCTCATAAAGTCTTCTTCAGCAGCTTCAATAACTGCTTGGGTATTATAAATATGTTTTATATCCAAATGAACATCTCTAAAACACTTGCCTTTGATTAAAATAAGCTCTCAAAGCGTGATTGGCACAATCCCTGACTAGAATAAGCGGCTTTCCAAAAAACATCATTGATAGTCTCAATAAATTTTTCAGATTTCTTGAATTATTAAGTTAAACATATTGTCAAGGAGCGATGTTAGACTGCACCAGGGGAGAATCACTTGAGGCTTGAACCTTTGGAGGTAGTCTTTGAAGTACATAAAGTTGGATGATACTTTAGACATTAGATTAAATTATAACTAAGCAAAATATAAAATATATAATATACTGCTGTAAAGTACTTTATTAAAAAAAAAAGGTTATTACTAATTAAAGTACTAATAGTAAATCAGGAATCTGATGATTAATAGGAGAATAGCATGTGTGATAAAGGAAAGAGATCTATGAATGCAGAAGGTGATGGTAAAGTCCAGGCTTATATATAAGGTATATCAGTAATCATTATTGAAGGCTGTACTGAGATCAAACAATTGGAACATAGTTAAGCGGTTACCATTATATGCTATTGATACGCCATTAGGTAATGAGGCATAATGTGTGGCATAAGGTGGTTAATGGGGTGAATAGAGGAGGCAAACACTGAATTTATTTTCAGGCCTAATATCAGGATAATATAAACTAAGCTTGGGCATCCTTCCCTATCTAATCAGCCAGTGGAGCAATAATGGGGTGAATTATCCAGAGTTTGTTAGGTTTAAACTTGGAGTTACTATAGAAAATCGCTTATTGATTTGAAATATAGAATAACTAATGATTTTGGGAGTTAGGCCTGATAAAACATTATTAGGTAATCTGTAATTCCATTGGGCCTTAACCCCAATTAAATATCAATAGATATTATAAACTGATGCCAATAGTAATGATAGTAAAGTTGACATTAATTGAAGTAATTGATACATTGTAACCTTAAAGTTGAGACTTCACCTAGATGAGGCAAATTTTGACAAGCTTTCTTAATTGTTCTTTGGCTTGAGGACAATGACTTTTAAAGTTTTTTATCATCTAAAAGAAAGTTTATAAATTGCCTCAATATTGGTAGGAGATATTTTGTGGTGTTATATACGTTTGGTAAATAGATATTTGTCCAAAATGAGAGTATTAAGCTCATGCAACTTTAAATGGATCTGGCTGAGAGCACCACTTTTGTCAGTCTATAAGCTCTGTGGCTGGTGGCAAAACAGACTTTAGGCCATACTTTCAAAGTTCGCTTAGGTTGGACAGGCAGTAGGATTTAACCTTGTGGTTCAGTGGCCCTATTTTATTTGTAAGAAGGGACTTAATTAAGATTAAGGCTCTAAGAACCCAGAAAATCTTTAGTTTGATTATAAAAAAACTTAAGAGTTAAATTGAATTTAGTTAGATGGAATGCTTAGCACTTTAATAAGGTAGGAAAAATAAGGGCTAACGGGAAAAGAAAAATCTCCTAATTTTATTAAATAATGGTTGTCAAGTGCTATATCCTAATTACATCATTTGGATATTTTCATTTCTAATTAAGTTTTTTAACGCTATATATTCTTTACCAATAATTACTTGGTCTTTTGGACTGTCAAAGCATCAATTAATAAATATAATATTGAAATATAATGAGAGTCATCAATTAATAGGAGTTAATATGAAAACCTAAAGTTGAGGCTTCACTTGAACTGAAGAAAAGCCTGACATTCCTCAAGGAGTAAAGCCATATGTCTCCTCACATTCCATAACCTACTTAATGCTGCACCTTGCCTGATTTTTCCCACCAGAATCTTTGCCAGGTCCTGACTCTCAAAGAGCTAATCATAGTACACAAGACATTCTCCAAGTGAGACTTAAATATGACTCTCCATAGCCATAGGAGGAACTACTGCAACATCTCTTTGGATTTTCCAAGTGTTGGCTGTCCTGACAAAGAACTTGTTGGACTGTCTCACAGAACTTCTGAATTCCATGATGTCTCTCTTGAACTCCTTAGACAAATTACTAAACTGGTTGAAAGAGTGGTCACACTGAATCACTCGCAAGATGCAGCTTGCTCTGCCCTCCTGGACCTTACATAAGTGATAATGACTGTTAAGTACGCCCATGTATTCCATCCTTTGGTCAAATTGGCTAATTTCACCTCTTCAAAGATCGGCCAGATGTTCTAAAAACCTCCACTTGAACATCCTCTCCACAATGGCTACCACTTTATTGGGGGCCACCTCAAAGAAGTACTGGTTGCTACCCAGGTCAAGGGACAGCTGTCTCTGAACATGAGAAGTTGAAAATTTATGGCCCCCAATCAAGGTTCCGTGGGCGCTGTGCATAGTATGAGCCAGTTGCAAACCCTGCGCAAGAACCTGGACTAGGAATGGTCCAAGTTTCCACATAAGCAGAGATATATCCACAGGTACACTTTGACGGTTCTTCCTGATCTATCCTTTGACATATTCCTGACTCCCGCGCACACAGCCACCAATAATAAAGATAACTCTTCATATTAACTTTATATTCCTTCTCATCATATCTCAAAGGAAAGAGGAATAAAGTTGAAAACAAACTTTGGTACTAGTAGGTATGGGAGCAGTGGCCAACTATATGAACGTAGAATAAGAGTTAAGAATGAGGATGAAGATGAATTGAATGGGAAACGTTATTCTTGCAGACACCTTTTAATAGCTGAAATGCTGGGTTTCAAGCCAAAGGTATTATTATGGAAAGCACCCCATAATTTTGGGAAACGTTCAGCTTGATAAAAACCTGCCCCACCCCATAGTCCTGGATAGGAGATGATGGTACAATTAATCCTCATAGTTCAACATAAAGTATCTGGTTATGATACACTCAAAGTATCAGCCCCAGTGGCGTTAGATTTCTTTACCATTGGCGGGAATGAGACCAAGCTGAACGCTTTACACAGGTCAGAACCTACAACGGATGTCCCAGAGGAGTTTGAGTCTTACGCTCACCTGCTTCATAATAATAAAGATTCCCCAAATACAATCAAAGGGAACATTCCAATTTTTCATTTAAACTTAAAATGATGCAGATTACTCATGGGGTTCAAGTTTACCCCCTGAACCTTAAGGCGAAGGATTCCTAAACGCTTATGTCATAGAAATTCTAGAATGGGGATGATATTACTCTCTAAATCTTCACTGGTATCAGCCATAGTACTGGTTCCAAAAGTTGATTGGTGAGATTAGGCCCTGTGTGGATACCAATTGCAAAATGCAATAGCCAAAACTGTCCCACATATTATCCTATTGATGGAGACTATCTCATTGACAATTGCGAGGAGCCAAATCTTCTCCAAGTTGGACCTATTCCGCTTTGATAAATTCCTGTGAGACTAAAGATAAAACAGTACACAATCTTGGGAATTTGTGGTTTATGAGTTTAAACTGATGCCTTTTAAGCTTAAAATGCCCATCAGTGTTCCAGAGCATCATCAACAAAGCCCTTTGAAGCCTTATTGAACTGCTGGGTTGCTTAAATTAACGCCATGCTGGTAATCTTTAAGTCCAAGGAAAAAATGAAAATAATGTGCTGAGTGTACTTGAGGCCCTTGACAAGGCAAACCTGCGCCTAAAATCTTCAAAGTGAAAGCACTAAATAGACTCTGTTTTATTTTTTAAGTAAAGTAGAGTTTTAAAAGGGCATGGCCATATGCCCATACATGTTAAAGGCGGTGAGTGGATGGTCCGCCCTTAGGGACAAAAATTGTCATTAGGTAGTTTTCAGGGTGGTGAATTACTGCGGCAGTTTGCAAAAGAACTCTTAAAAAGCGACAATTGACTGATTTTAAATGGGTATTTGTAATTCCATTGAGAAATTATTTGAAGAGTTTTGCAAGCCAATCAAAGAGACCCTATTAGCCGCGCTATTACTAGCACACCTAGACGTCAATCAACCTTTCAAAGTTGAACTAACGCCTCAAGTTTTGCAATTTTGGAAGCTCAGCTACAGAAGAGGTAAGATGGGGTTGGCCATCCTGTGATTTATTTCATCATTAAAATTCTATCCACCAAAATAAAATATCATATGTAAGACAAGGAACTGTTGGCAATTGTCCCAGAACTAAAGGAATAGCAGCATCATCTGCTATATTCCTGGCACCCACTTACAACCTGAACCGACCACTGCACTATCAAATTATAGAAGAGCCTTAAGCACATGAACCAGCGCCAGGCCTGTTAACACCTCAAACTGGCCCAGTACAATTTCAAGCTTAAGTGCAAGCCATGAGAGAGGAACCTCATTTAGGACCTGGTAAGGTGAGTACTAAAATATTGTTCTTGGAAGAGGAGCTTGATGCCCACAACATAGCAACTATACTACCCCTTCCTGTTTGCTGCTATCCATGTGGTCAACCTCAACATGGCAAACAAGATTTAGATCTTTAAGCAATGCTCAAAATATGGGGAATTGGTTGAAAGACCTAGACTAAGTAGTAGAGAACAACCAGTACAATAGCTTCAGAATGGAAAAATATCATACCAATACAATGTATGCCAATAGATTATAAATTTCAAGCTCTGATTGGAATTAATAGGCTTGTCAGGCTTTGCACGAGTTTTCATGAAGCCTTGACTTTACAGTTACCTTCTTTAATATTGATTCTGACTTAATTCTTACTGCTATTAACTTTAACTTGTATTAACTAACTTATGGATTATTGGTATTAGGGCCCGAAATTATTATGATAATTTATTTATCAATGTTTATTGGGCCTAAAGCCCAAAATCACTTACAAGGATACATTTTGAAGCACTGAGCAAGTTCTCCTATTAAATTCAAGTTAATAACAATGAAAATATCTTTTTTTTGCTCTGCTAGCCGTTAAGATAGGGAAGAATGCCTTAGCCAACTCATTATCCCCTGAAACTAAGTGCAAGGTTATATTTACTATTTCAATTCTCCTATACGCCCTATTCATAATCTTATGCCACCTATTTTGCCTTACTATACGTTGGCCTTTTATGGCAGATAATGGAAACCACTTTTCTGGGTTACCATTATGATATCAGTCCAGCCTTTAATGATTAATCTTGATCTACTCCAACTCTGAAACTGGAATATGCCATCGCCTACTATATTCCTGAATCCAATTCAACCATTAAATGTAAAAATTGCCTATCAATCATCATAATAATGATTCCTCCCTATTACTTTAAATATTATCATTATTTACTTAATACGCTTAACTCTTATACCTTATTTTTTAAAGGTTAACGTTCTCTTGAGCCTCTGAACCAGCGTTAAGCTTGTCAAGCCCATTGTATTACATTATGTCTTGAGGAAAGCATCCAACTACTCCTTGTCAGCTTAGCCCATCGTCAGAAATTTAAAAAAAGCTCTTTCCTTGACCATCTTTTTGTGGGGCACCCAGGGTAGAGAAGATTATAGAGCTCCAGAACCAGAGTTACTTGTGACCAGACTTGCCTGGTTCCATGAGGGAATGCATCTCCTAGTGTGTTACCTGTGTCCACTTAAACCCTCCAGACAAAAGCTCACAAAAACTGAAGTCACTCCAAATTGTGGAAATTTAATGTTCATAACTAAAATTCATGATGTGAATTCCAAAATCTAAGGGAGTTGGCACCATCATAATGTTAGTGCATAAGTTGGCAAAGTATAGTGAATTTTTTCCGTGTAATTCCAAGATCACAGCAAAGGGAATTGCTAAAATCTTGGTTATCAAAGTTTTTTGAGCCATGGTCTCCTCAAACGGATAGTGTCAGATAGGGGTACGCAATTTAGTTTCAGTTTCTGAAAATACTTGCTAAAGAACCTCAAAATAATCTGTGAAAATCCTCGCCCTACCATTCTCAGTTGGATGGCCAAACTTAAAGGCTAATCAATTCCTCAAACAGTATCTGCGCTGTTATATAGCCAACCAACAAGAACTCTATACTGAATGGCAAAGTCTTCCAAAGTTTTCTACTACAAATATTGTACTCACCAATGGAAATGTCTTCTTTCATTAAAAACCATAGTTTTTGCTGTCAATGATGAAAACAACTAAGAGGTCAGAATCCAGCTGCCAATACCATGGTAGCTAAGATGATGGACAACTTAAAGACCCTACTAACAATTTATTTAAGTCTTTAGAGGCTCTAAAAAGAAATATGACGTTCATTGCTCTAAATCTCCGGTGCTCAAAGTGGAGATCTGTTGATCAATGCCAATATATACCTGGTCCCTAAAATCTGTAAGAAGTTCAGCCCAATTGCCCTAGGCCTAATCAAGGTTCTCAGACAGGTTAACAAAGTGGCATAAAAAGTTAATTTCCTTTAAAATTTAAACGCACACCCAATTTTAAACATCTCACGACTTAAGGAAATAAGGGTCTTCTTACTGAGATTCAGGATGGTCCATTTAGATAACTCTGAGAGGACTAATATGAGGTGGGAGAGATTTGGGAAAAAAGATCTCCTAGAGAAAGTTTTAATATTTAATCAAATAGCAAGCTACCTCATGGAAGTGTCCTCCTGACAATTACTAGATGACTGTTACAACTCTCATATAATATTGAGGAGCTCTGGGATAGAGGGACTCAAATATGAGGAGAGTGATGTATTTTTTTAAAGATGCTGCCTGACCTCCACGTATCCCTGATCTTCCCAATAGGGAAGATCAAGGCTAAAAAGGTGGGCTACAAAGGCAAAAGTATATAAAAAGGTAATTTCAAAAAATAAGATTCTCCTAAAACTAATAAAAAAATTGAATTTAATATATCAAGTAAGCTGATGGAATGATAGGCTTTTAGTAAAAAGAAAAGCATAATTTTAGATGCATAGTTATTTTAATAAAGCCGGGGGTACCATTGAAAGTTCTATAATAGGTCTAGATAAAATATTGGTTTCCAATTTGCTCAAAATAGGCATGTCTAAGTTCCTCTGTCTGTGGACCCCTAAAACAACGCCCACACTTTCTCCATCAGTCTAAAATAATACCAAACTAGCATAGTTGCTTTAGGCATCGTTATCTTATATTAATTAATTACAAACCTAGAAAGCAAAAGTAATTTGAAAATTTTAAAATCATTTTTACTCTTGGAAGCAAGTACAACTGGCTAGAAAACTGATAATGGAATACTTTTTATGTCTTCAGCTGGCGATTGTGTCCTTATATGCGCTCTCTGGATGTCATACCTCTTGCTTGCCTTGATTATCAGCCTCACCGTAACCTAAGGAATATTCATAAGTAGAACTTCTAGCCTGAAGACTAGGGATCTTTCATCTAGCGCACTCTCCTTATTGTCAGCAATTACTTGGGCTTTACTTCACAACTTTTTTTGTGAAATTATAAATATATCCCATCTTTCAAGCCTACCAGGAAGGCCACGTTCATCCCTCTTAGATAAAGCATTGGTGGGGTAGAGAAGCTCATTTTGGGGAGTTTTGTTTACTGTCATTAATTCAAATCTGGCCTCATGGGTCACTTTTTTATCCAATTGTTTATGATACATTATTGCATCCAAGTCAGCAGTTGGCTGCGGTAAAAAAACTTTGGGGATGTAATAGTTCAGCATGAAAGAGTTTGTTGATTTGTTATAAAGGCATTGTGTGTGCTGTGGTGATTTACTCTGACCAACCATTAATATTATATTATATTTACTTAAGCTTTTAGTTTTGGATGAAGGTTTTAATTCCTTGGGAGTTGAGATAATGCCAATCTGTAAAAATAAACTATAGTAGATTGCCTTGATGCAAGAGTTAATCTGTCAAATTAGCAAAGCGGTGGATTAACATTATTCTGCACATACAGTCTTTATATTATTAATTAATAGGATTAATTTACTACCATTTTGTTCTGGCCCATGATAAGAATATCTACCAAGGTTCAATTTCTTCCCACCCCACCGTTAAAAATCCCCAAATCACTAATTATTGATTTAAAAGGCTTTAAGTATTATAACCTTAAATCTAATTTTTTAAAGTATTATATTCTCTCCATTGCCCCAATCTGGCTAAAACAATTGCTAAAGATTTTGTTATTCCAAAAATACTTCTTAGCCAATGTTTTCTATATCCAGAAAATTATGCACTGCGCAGTATTCTCCAGCATGGTTTATAATGATGGTAGTTGCAAGTTTTGAAGTGTTCTTTATGTTTAGCTGATGACAGCTGCTAAGATAAAACCATGTGCGATAAACTATTTATCTTCTTTTATTTTAGGGTCACTGTCACCATACAGTTCCCTTACTGTATCAAAATTATTTATCTACCCGTGAAGTTGTCATGCATAAATGACAAAGACAAAAACTATCTGCTCACGACATGGGCCACTTTTTGGTAACCTGGCTTTTGTTATATAAACTCAAAATGTCATAATCTGATGATGATTTCTGGATTGACATTCCATGTGTTTTTTATCAGGAGTATAATTATGAGGAAATTCCGTCAAGTTCTAGTCTCATGAGCCTATTTTCCAACACATTTCAATTAGGTGAGGAGAATCTCTAGACCCTGCGCTATCTTAGTGGACTCGCTCTACAGATAGATGGAAAAGTTACTATCAAGGATCTTTGTTGGAAGGTGAACACTTTATGAGCCTGGTTCAATCTCAAGGGCAAGAAATCCTGGAACTAAATTTTCAATTGGTTAAGTTTATCCAGCAACAGTTAAATGCTAACAAAAATTTGGATGAACGTCACCACTTTGCATTATATTAAAGAAACTCCGCCAAGATATTAAATATGCCATTTGTAAGTGTAGACAAGTACATACCAATATTATTCCTTAGATTCTAGTTCTAATGACCATATGGAGCCAGTTGTGACTGAATTGCTTGACGCAATGGCCACTATACACCTACCAGCTGCTATTCCTAGTATGACTGCTGCTAGCCCTAGCACAAAGGACGCTGCTTCTGTTTGTCCCAACCCTTAAAACCAATATTTATTGCTACTGGGGAATTGTCCCAGAATAATCAGTATTTTGGTTACCCTAACTGTTAGATTCTGGTGGTTGACTAGAAAATAAACCCTTTGACAACCAACAGATTGGGCCAATTATCTTTCTAATGCTTGAGCTAATACTCTAATTAAAGCCTATTGCAATAACAAGGCTCAAGATGATTATTGCAGCAAGGATTTAATTATATTATCAGAAGCTCTGGCTGAATACCCCAAAAATTCAGGCCAAGATTCTCTGCAACTACTCAACATGGGCCAATCAACTCAACGTCAATTCAAATCGATTATTCTATCAGTAACTCAGGCAAAATACAATCACACAGTTAGGCCAATCATCACTGCACCAAACCTCAGCAACTAGTCCCAACTAATTGGGACAAATATTAAGAAATCAGCTTGAGAAATCGTTTAGATCAATCCAAAGATAACGTCTAAAAGAACATGAACAAAATGAACAAAAAGAACATAATTAGCATGATAGCACTTGCACTTTTCTCTCTCATTGCAATCACTTTTGCAACTTATTCAATTCAAGTATGAATTTATTTTGATAATCTCACAGAGGAGATTAGTCTGCGCCCATGACATGGAGCAGTTTAGCAAGTAAGATAAGAGGCACAGGTGGTAGGCCCACGACATCCAACGTTCAAAAATGCCCCGGAGAAACCAGTGGATTAGATAAAAATAAAAAACTGGCAGTTATTATTTCCCCAGAAATCCTCGCTTGGCAGGCGCGATGCAACCAGTACATCAACACGCCGCACTCTCAACCACTCTCATTGGTGGAATACAGAGTCCAGGTGTTCCTGGATATCCAACAAACAGCTTTGTGAAAAATTTGATGTGGATGTGCACACTTATCTCCTGACTGCAGTGTACGTCGCACCTCACTCCATGCCACGCGGTTGGCTGGATCTCAGTTTCAAAAACAAAAAAGCAGCAGACAAAGCTGCTGCAGTGCGCGTTGTGATTGACCTCCCCAAAGGGCAGCGGGTTGTCAAAACCAAGCACACCAGATGGACAAAATCCAACTAAATTTTCCTCACGTTCAACTTTTTGCCCACTACAGTCAAGCGTGCCATTCTGGAGCAGCACCTGAAAGCTGGTCTCGCCATATATGGCGAAATACAATCCTTCGAGATGCAACACTTTATGCTGATGCCACACCTGTGCACCAGCAAAGCCATTGCAATTCTGACTCCAACTGAGGAGAATGCGAAGGACCTAACCCAGATCCTGCACTCCAATTATATTAACATCAAAGGGCATACCACCCACCCTTTCTGGGTAACTGTAGACAGTGCACCCCCCATTTGCACCCACTGTGAAACGTTCGGCCATAAGGCACACACATGCCCCACCAAGGAGGGCATCAAATCTAAGAGCACCCCTTGGCGGCCATGGCCAACGGGGAGGCTCACTATGAACCAACTACCAGTACCAAAGAGGCCTTCCCGTGGGGAGCACAAGGCTGCTACTTACTAGTAAAGCCTGTCTCCCCTCAAGAGAGAAAGAAGGCCAAACAGGCCCGCAGGGCGCGGCCAAGGAAGCAGCCAAGGTCGCCTCTGCTATCCCACAATCCCAACGCCAGGAGGACATTGAAACCTTTGCAGCGGAAGCAACTCAAAATCACTCAACCAATCAGATTGGGAGGCCCAAGCTGATTGGGCCACCCAATCTGAGGATCTGATGGGCAACTCAATCTCACCCAACTTTGCACTCAAGCACCGATTGGAACCAATTTGGTCTCCAACCTACCTGAAAAAATATTTTTTGACCCAAACAATGGTGCACCAAACTCATCCGCACTGCAAAAATTTGTTTGACAGCGTGGAAACAAAAAGCGAAGGCAAAAGCCAACGCAAACCTTTCTGCTAAAATTAACAAGTCTTCCAATAGCATTGCTGCAAACACCCGCACCACCATGAAGGCTCGTGGGGATCCAGAGGAGGCTGGTGGGCCCAGGTGCCCACCCCCTCACACCTAAGTCGTGTTGGGGGAAGCTTTCACTTTAGGGACGTTGAATATCGCCGGACTCAAGGTCTTGCTGTCCTGGGCTAGGAAACTGATTTTTTTACAAAAAAATTCACCTGTAGACATCCTGGTCATCCAGGAGTCACACTGTCCGTGAGGTTCCAAGGACACTTGGAAAACCATGCTCCTCCCTTCCTTATCCTTCTGGTCTGAGCACTGTGGGGTGCTTGTTTGAAAAACATTTTTTTTAAACTTTTATCATCTGAATCCTTCCTCAATGGCTGAGTCCTCATTGTCACATTTTTGTGGGCTGATGTAGCGCATGCTATTGTCAACATTTATGCCCCAACCTGTGCATGAGATCATCAGGAATTTTTCTCAATTGGTCAAATCCCTTCCATTACTCCCTGACCCTTTCATAGTTGGCGACTTGAACTGTTGGTTAAAAACATCCATGGACCGTTGGCCTTCCTCATCCCACGCCCCAGGGTCATGTAGAACTTAGCGTTCTAAAGGCCACCCTTGGGTTGCTAGACACACTGCCACAGCAAGCTCCGCTGCTCAAGAACATGACGCGCCCCCACATCCACAATGGCCAATTAAGGTCCATGTCCCACATCGACCTTATCCTCATGCCAGTGAAATTTTGATCTCATATTTCCCACTTCCACACATCAATCAATTTCTCCAACTATCGGCTGGCCTTGATAACCTACCACTTACCTGCCACAGTGGCTTGGGCTCCACATTGGTGCAAACTCTGCCCACCTGAACTTGCATCACCAGGATTTTCCACTTGGGTGGAATCAGCGACTTCAGCAAAAGAGTTTATTACATCATTTTGCACAGACTCAATTTCCACATGGTCAGCCTTCAAAGTGGATACCATCTGCCACGCTTGCCACCTCTCCTCCTGATGCTCATGAGCTACATCAGCTGTCATCTCGCGCGCTCTGGCAGAGTTGGCACACCTGGAGTCCAACATCCCAGCCAAGGGCTACAACCCTGCTTGGGGCCAGAAGTGGGCAGAAGCAGCCACCCACCTCAACGCTCTTGAAAGGCAACACAAACATCAGGTTTGTGTTCAGTACAGGGCCAAACACATTACAGAAGGTGGCACATGCTCCGCTTATTTTTTCAAAAAATTCTTCGCACCACGCCAGAGTGTGGCCTGCACACAGGTGCGGAGGTTGGACGATTCAGTCATGGATATGCTGACCAAAGTGGCGATCAAAGTACAGAAGTATTACTCCGAGTTGTACCAATCTTATCCAATTCAGCTGGGTGAAATGGCGAAATTTCTCAAAAGCAAACACATACGCACCATTTCCTGATACCTGGAGTTAATGAATTTGATTACTCCAGATGAACTCTGGTCCGCCATCTGCAGTGCACCAGTTTGGAAATGCCCAGGCCCTGATGGCATTCCGTATGAGTTCTATAAGAAGTACTTCATATATCTATCCCCACTGCTGCTTGCCTCCCTTAACCAGAGCCTTCTGGATACGCGCCTTCTACCAGGAGGGCAAGAGGCCTTCACCATCACATTCTTCAATAAAGGGGATAAGCTAGATTTAGCCAACTGGCGCCCCATTTCTTTAACTAACACGGATACAAAAATTTTAACTAAAATCATGGCTAACCGTCTAGGGATTATAGGCTCTGCCACCATCCCCCCAGAACAATTAGATTTTATACCCAGAAGGTCGATTTGGGACAATGTGAACTCTGTGGCTAATACATGCCAGTCCACAGCCTCTGGGGCACTAGTATTCTTGGACCAAAAGAAGGCATATGATAGAGTAAACTGGGAATACCTCAGGGCCTGCCTCCACCAATTCCGCTTACCCCATCGCTTCATCAGCTGGGTGATGATTCTTACGGAATCTGCAACAATGGCAGAGCATGGCCCAGGCTTCCTCACGGAAGTAGTCCATCCTCAAAGGGGTCTACGCCAAGGGGACCCCCTTAGCCCACTCTTATATAACTTCAGCCTTGACCCACTACTTCAAAATGTGAATGCCCGCTTCACTGGGGTCCATGCACCAGGCCAAGCCCCAGTCAAGATGATGGCGTTTGCAGATGATTGTGTGGTTGGGGTGTCTAATAATCAAGATGCACGCGCGCTTGAAGCTCTCATCCAGGAGTATTCCTGGGTAAGTAATGCTGCACTGAACGCTTCCAAAACTGAAATCATCCTCCTTGGTCAGTATCAAACCTGCTGGGCCCCAGAGACCAGTGCTCAGCCCAGACCATCTGCTCGCACATGTGCTCGCCTTCCCTGCTCCCCCCAAACCACCCCACTTGTACTCCCCTTCGTGCCACGCCCTACCATAGGACCTGTCCGCCATCTGGGCGTGTGGGTGGAGGCAAGTGGGTATGCCTCAGCAGAAATGGAAAGTTTTATTCTAGACAATGTGACGAAGCGCATCGCCTCCCTCAGAGCCCACCCTACTTCCCTTACTGGCAGGGTTGTTTTATCCAACTCTATTCTCCTCTCCAAAGTCTGGTTTGGAGCCCACGCCATCGCCTTCTCCCCGGTTTTTTTCAAATCTATGTATGCCCTTCTACAAGGGTAGCTCTGGTCAGGCTTCCCACCGCCAGTGCAGCTTGAGGTCATGTTTGGCCCTCATTGTCATGGAGGCATGGGCCTGCTCGACTTTAAAGGTCATGCTGCCAAGATCCTGGGCACCTGGATTGCGTCCATCACCACCCCTACGCTTCCCTCCCAACAATGGTCCCACGCGGCCTGCTCCAACTTCTCCCGCACCCTGGGCCTTAACAATCCATTGAACCCTCACTCTTTGATGAAATATCTGGCTTCCCACCCATCAGCCACAGGTCCTCACGGTATAAAACCCACTACAAACGAATCCTCCTCTCCATGCAGAGCGCTGAGTGGAGAATCTGTATTGGTGGAACACAGCCCAGAGAGGCCGCCCCTCTCCTCAGTTCACACAGGAGGTACAGGGGCTACCCATTCAAGATGGCTTGATCCCCACACGGCCCCATGTCCTATCCAGGATGGACTACCTGGACATGATGGACATCCCTTATTCCCTTGAGACCCAGAAGACTATTTGGAAATACGCATACCACCCTCTGTTGCAGCCTCATGTCCGTTCCCATGTGTGGCGCTGCCTGAATGGGTGTACCATATGGCCGAGCGCTTTAACGCTTTACACTCATCCTGCGTCGTGTGTGGCCATTATGGAACGCTGTTCCACCGCCTGGAGAAGTGCCCTACCTCTGAAGTGATATGGCGCGAAGTTCAACGTCTGCTTAGCCAGGATCAAACGCATCCCTTCAGTCTGTCAAGGGATATGTTTGCTATATCCATGGTATCCCCTCTTCCACCCTCCCTCCATGCTCTGGTGGTCACAATCGCCATGTGAACTATCCACACGATTGTCTTGGATGCCATCGCAGGCTCCACCCCCACCCTCCCAGAAGCTGTCCACAGATTCCGGTCCCATTTGGTGGACCACTTTCAAGTGTGGATGTTTGGGTACCTCCCACCGCGTCACCGTCAGCTGGTCTCATCCTGGTTCCCAGTGTGGTTCATCAACTCGGACCCTTTCCTCCACACGTGTTTAATTGTGGTTACAGCCCCTTTACATGTTCCATCCTCCTCCCCATAATGGCGTTCCCGCTGGCAACAAGAGATAGCATCGCTTCTCTGGGGTGCCTTCCCTGTTACTAAGTTTCATTTCTTCATGTTTACATTTGGAAGTGGTCAACCCTGGTCGGCCTTCCCCACAATAAAGCTAAGTATGATAGCACTTGCGCTTACACATGGATTATCTGAATGGGAGTAATTAGTGCTATTGAGAAAAACATCTGACATCCCAATTATGGAGTCATTTTCATCAGCCGTGTGATGAAAACATAATTGAGCTGGATTGATTTCCACCTTTGGGCAAATTTTGTATATCAGTATGCATAATTGGCATAATAGCACTTGCACATGGACCACCTGAATGGGAGTACCTAGTGCTATCAAGAGGACAGTTGACATCCCAATTAGGGAGCTGCTTTCATCAGCTGTGTGACAAAAACATTATTGACTATCGTAAATAATTTTGTATGTCAATATGCGTAACTGGCATGATACCACATGCACATGGACCACCCAAATAGGAGTACCTAATGCTATCAAAAGATGCCTGCTGACAGCCCAACTAAGGGTACTTCATTTTACTAAATTAACCACAAAATTTCCCATAATTCATATTTAATCAGCAGTATGTCAAAGCTCATTTTGAGTTGATCTTAGGACCAATTTGCATGCTCATTGGTGTGATTTTCGTCCCTGAAATCCTCCCAAATATGAGAGTATATTGCCACCAATAAACCTAGAAATAGGTCTCAGTCATATCAGTTCAAGGGCCAAACTTAGGTGGAGATTAGTCTGTATGCTTGCGTACTTGAATGTGGCCAGGAGATGCCCTAGAGGTATAAGTACTGGCGCCTGGCCTAATGAATCATTATCAAATAGTCTAGTCTAATAAAAAATCTATTTTATTTTATCCTTTCCAGTTTTTATCCTAAGTCCCTTTTGGAAAGTGTTGGCAAGCTGTATCCTCAGAATCCACAGCTTGTATCTTTGCCTGCCTTTGGAGAAGTTCCCAAATACAAAGGGAGAATTGAGCCCAAAATCAACCAGAAGTGTTGGGGCTATTTGAATTCGCCTAATGAGTTTTGAATGGTCAAAATACCATAAGCCACAGGCAAAATCGAGGTTCAATTGGCCATACTTTGTCCCAAATATATGTGCAGGATATAATTAATCAAGCAAGCGATCCTCAGAATTTCACACTGACCAAATTTGATAGGCTCAGAAATGTTTAACCTTCATCTGATTATTTGAACCACAACAGAAAACCAATGATTAACCAAACTAGCCATGCTTTATGATCTTATTGAACTCTTATAGTCAGAGTTAGTATTGCTGAAGTTATTTGAAACCAGCATGTCTTACCTTAACGCCAAAAACTTTATTATTGAGTTAAGGTTGGATGGAACTTAAGATAGGACAATTGCTTCCTGTTTATAAACTTTAAACCCAGCAAAAAAATGGCATTTGCTAGATGTTATATAATGAAGTTCAGGTATTAAAATAGGACAAGGCTCTGAGTCTTTATGTCGCACAGATCACTTTCTGTCACTCCTGGTAGCCATACAAGAGATTCTATTGAGCCATGATAACTTTTTTAAATTTCAGTATTACCATTACCAAAATGGTAATTTACTATGTCTCTAGGTTTACTTTGGGCTCTTAATAAAAAAGCCTTTAAGAAAAAGGCAAGTTTTCATTTATTTACCTTAAGCACAGGCAATGATTTTAATAAAGCTTTGATGGGGTAGAAAAAATATATATACTTCCATCATAAGTTCAAAAAGTCCAGTTAGCAACTTATTTATAACGAAATGCTGCCTCATTAGTGGAACGTCCAATATGAATAGAATAAACAAGTTCTCTTCGCCTCTGCAGCTATAGGCAAACAAAAATTTACACACTTTTTATAAGTCAAGCAAATAATCTTTCTATTAATACGCTTACCAGCTAAGATACTCACACTGGATTACTTATGTTGACCTTTACATGTACAACATTAAAATTTAAGCAATTGTGGACAACGGTGCATCTATTAACATAGTTTCTTCAATGTTTGTGATGAATTGGAGACTTTACCTAATATTGCCACTTCAAAGATATTGTACTGCGGGACCTAAAGCTACTACCTCACTAGGAGCATATAGCCCCTGCCAATGAGGTTTGGTACTAGAACGTTGTCTGCTCCAGCTAATATCTTACCTCATGACAATTATGAGATAATTATTGTTTTTCCTTTCATGGAAAAAATAAGGGCTTATAGCCAACTTTGAAAATGATACTTTGGATGTAGGGTTATAAAAATTAATACTACACTATACTAAAGGGTCCTTGGACAATGAACGTGGTCTGGTAAGCGCGGTTACTGAGAGTTCTGAGGACACAACTGATATTTCTTTGCAAATGGTGGATAAGACTAAAATTATGCCTATACAAAAAAGTCAACTCTGTTGGTTTAAAGGATTTCTCATCAGGTTTGTACTATATACTCTTTAACAATGCGTATACTGTGCCCTCACAACTTCCAGAGCAGAGGAGGTTGAATCTCCTTCCAAGCTTAAGTCCATGCCTCAACTTCCCTTAATTGTGAATGTTAGGTCTAGTGGTGTTATTCATATTGGATATTGTAAAGGTTGCGATGCACCTTAGTTTTTAATCAGCATATTTTAAAGTCCAACGCGATTTAACTCTACATTGGACAAAATTGTACTATTGACCCAGGCCACCAAGCCCTCATCAGAACAGATATTACTTTTCTAAATTGTTAATGGTTTTCATGGTAAAATCCTTCCACCAATCTGTCAATTCAAAATGGATCCCATTGCCACCTCTGGTGCTGTCTACCCTCACCAGGAAGATTTTAAGGTGTTTTTGGAAAATACCTACACTTACCCATATGCACATCAAAAGGCATCAAATTATGCAATTATATGTGTTGTTTGGCCTAATAACCTTGTCATCCTAGGGAATTATATGGCCCCCACTCATTTTTTGTGCTTGGATGTTTGGTAAAGGGGGGAAATGTGGTGATCTAGTTTGAACAACCATGTTTTTATATTAACTTTATAAAGTTTATATTTTTTAGAAAAAGGGATTAATTCCTCATGCCTTAGCGACAACATCAAACTTTATAATTAGAACTTATGGCTTATTATCATAACACCAGAGTCAATCTGTCAAATTAGAATATAATTGATTACCTTGCCTCTGCACACACGGTTTTTATATAAGTTATTAACTGATAGGATTAATTTACTATCACTTTTCTCTGGCCCATGACAAGTATATCCACAAAGTTTGCTTTCTTCTCACTACGCCAGCTTATCCCCTCATGCACTTAATATTAATTTCTGAAGTTTTATAGAATTGTAACTTCAATTCCTGCCTTTATTATAATATTCTCCCTTGCCCAACCTAGAGTAAAAATAATCACCAAATTTCTATTATTCCCAAAATCTAGTCTAATGGTTTTTACTTTTTCTAAAATAGTTACGCACTGCCAAGTAATTTTCAGTATGGTTCATAATTTTGGGAGTTGCAATTTGAAGAGATTTTTTATTACTTAGCTGATTACAGCTTCTAAAATAAAGACCCACATGCGATAAACTATTTATATTTTTGGTTCATTTTCATCATATAGTTTCCTTACCTTATCAAAAGTATTTGCCTACCTGTGAAGTTGTAATTCAAGCCTTAATGCCAATTACAAACGGTGCATATAAAGCTTGGTGATGTTCATCCACAATGATTTGTTCTGTAGGTCAATATGTATGTAGTTCTTCTTCCTTGAACAGCCTTTCTGAATGGTTATTTATTTTGTGGCATGCTCATAGATATTTAATAACTCTATTGTCCGTTGAGCAAGATACCAGTTCGTCTAACTTGATGGCATGTTAGCCTAACAAGGACTTATCATGTTAATATGGGACTAAGAATTGGATTCAGATGATCTATAGAGCCCCGCCTCTACTCTGCCCACTCTTAACCCACACCATTATTATATAATAAAACTCCATGCACTCTTCGCTCTTATATAAAACTTATGATGTGCTTACCCTTTTGGTCACAATGGTAAAAAGTCACAAAGGAAATGTAGCTTCAAGCATCATATGCACTATTAACTTTAGCTGGTAGGGATATAATATGCCTGTTCAGGTAGTGTAGTTTGGTGTACTATCAGAAGCAAAAAATTAAACTGTTTTTTAGGTTACAAAGGAGGTGGCTAGTCGCTACAACTAATTTCTTAAAAGCTTATATCTTTGTTGGGCCATCAATTTATGAGGAGAAATACCAAATTATCAATGGGTATTTCTTTGTGCATGTGAATTTTGGGATAATAATCGTTGGATATGCCTTATATCTAATAAGAGTTCCTACAGTCTTAGGTGAACTTTTTAATGCTTTCTTTAGATTAAAAGTGTAAGATATTACAATATATTTCTAATTTTGAAAGATGAAAAGTTATTTATTAGGTAAATGCTTAGCACTTTTTTTAATAAGCTTGGAAAGTAAGGGTTAAATATATATGTAAGAAGAATCACCTATCTTATTGATACTTGAATATTTTAGAGGCATTTTAGCTTTATTTAAATATTTGTAAATCTAGCGATATCAATTAAAACATTATGATGCTATGTAATTTAGTTAAAAAATGATTTTAAAACTTAGGCATGACAGGATATTTTGTTCAAAAGAAAGGTAATTTTTTTATACTTATAGATATAAGTAGTAACTAAAACTTAAACCCCAGGCTGTTTCTTTGCTCTATTAGGTATAGTTAATTAAGCACCTTATGTAATAGAATTTGCTGATAAGTATAAGACTATACTGCCATATTGGATGAGATACTACCTAAAAAACAACCATAATACTGTTTTAATAGCCAATGACAATAGTATATATATGAATGAGGGAAAGTGCCATTATTAGCCTATTAGTCCTAAAATCAAAAACATGGCTGCTAAAGGTACCCGCATACTACTACAGTTAAAAAATTAAAAACTTTTCTAAATTACATATCTAAAAATGAGAAAAATCAAATAGTTGACTGACAACAGAACCTTCTAGGGACTTTTTCCTTATAAAATTAACTGGAAATAAATGGGATGTGCACTAGGGCCACCTATACTTAATGCACCAATATCTGAGGATAAACAACTACCATAAATTTTTTTAATATTTTAATGTATAGTTATTTGAGGACAGATAAATTCAACTCTTAATTAGATTGCTGCTATCAAAAATTTTACTTTTCATATTGTGGAATGGCTGAGACTTAAAAAAATTAGCTCTTCAGAGGATGAGCAGGTCACGCCCATGGGCAGGGATGGTAGGGCCAATCCCAGTTCAGATTAAATAGATTTAAGACTCCTGAATCTATGGTGAGGCTTGCTACAATATAGTTCAAATCAGAAGGCTTGGAAATAATCATTAAACAAAACTTGCTATAAATGATTTGTTGGCATATGAATTCAACTTACTCACCTTTAGAGAGACTCAAACTCCATTATTGATAAATAGGGCTTTGAAGTTGAAGGAACTATAATTATGATGATGATCTCTGGCTTTCATCACCTCCTTTCACACCCTTAACCTTTCCCGCCAACCCCTTAGTGGTAGGAATAATTAGGAGGGGGAAAACTTTTAATGGGTAGTCTGTGACCCACAGCGCATCCACTACATTGGCTAATTCTCCTTTGTTGGTAAGGAGAAGAGCAGACTTCTAAGGCCCTTTCTTCATTCTATGCTTGAATTCCTACTGTTTAAACATGGGTCTTCTCCCCATGACTTAAAACTTCCAAGCCACAATTTGTAGTGATAATTTTTTTTGTCTGGGTTGATAACTTTATTGTAGTCATAATACTTTAGAGTTAGAACATAAAGGACAACTAAGGCATTTAAGATAGATGTTGGGCTATTGAGCAGGGACAATTTCTTGGCTGCAACCTTTGTGAGCAGTTAACGGCATGGTGATCATATCATTGACATCATCCTTAATTATTGATTTCCTGAACAAGCTTAATCTTAAAGAGATGAAAATTACAAAGGTTGAGAATTTGATACCACTTAGAATTGATAGGCTTCAACTTAACTTTAGTTCTAACGGGCAGAGCATTAGGACATAATATATTTTTAAGGCGATCAAAAAGAGGCTATTATGTAAAAAGTTGAGATGTGCTTGACTTAGGTTTATCATTGTTTCTTATTCGCTTTCAGGTTTGTCTGACCTTGACACAGAAGGTACATAGGCTGACATGGCTTTTAGAACTGCATTTATCACTGCATACTTAGAATAATTTGCAACTGTCTCTTCTTCAAGCTCAGCAGAGTTTAAGGATGGATCAGAAGCCTTGGTATCTTCAGACAGTTTTACTGGCTGAGAAGCAGAGGGCGAAATTAATCTTTCTAGCTTGGAATCATCAGCATTTTAGGGCAATGACAACTTGATATTTCTAACTAATAAAATAGTTGGAATTTTGTGGTATGGAAGTCCACCGCGTTGACGTGTAAACTCGGACTACAATAAGAAGGTTTCAGATAAGCAGAACTGAGGATATTGCCAAAATATTGAAAGGGAAATTATTTTGGTCACTTCATGCAACTAGAAGGTGGGAAACGACAAGAGTCTCTGGATACATCTTTTATTTGAAAAATGCGGGGATGAGGCAAAATTTCAAACCTACTTTGGTTAATCTAAGATAGTTCAGGGGGTTTTATCTTTCAACGTCAGTAGAAGATGCTTTAAATTTTTTAACCTTGCACACTAAATTAAGTGTTGAAAAACAAATTGATAAAGTAAAGTGACATAATTCTGAGGAAATTTGGTTTGGCTGGCTTGAGCATTTACTGGAATGGTGAAGACTCTTGTTAAGGAATACATAAAGCAATTTTAAGAACCCTCGTCTCAACTGGACAAAAAAGTATTGTGATATTAGTGGCTTTTGGTAAGAAAAAGTGAATAGGGCGCTAAAGCATAATGTTAAAATTTAAGCCAATGGTACAAGCTAAAATAATTTAAAATGAAATTGAAGATATAAACTCTCTTTTCAAATGAAACTCCTGCTCATAATTGGGAAGTAGATTTTCCAATAATCTTCAATAATAGCCAAGTAACTCTGGTACGCTCACTGTTCTTAAATCTACTGGCACCAATAAATATGAGACCTTCTGTCTTCATACAAAATTAGGAAATTATTCCTCTATAATTGGTACTACATCTGTGGCAGGCAACTACATACTTCTCTTTGGGAAGAATAAATATAAACAACTATCTAATATAAACATAATGGCAACAGATATGTATATCAGACAGACAACAGATGGATAACAATAATTAATAAACTAAGTGACAGTAGTTATTAATGATTAATATTTAAATGATAAATAATAAAATTGATTGATGTTTTATTAATTGGCCAGGCGCAAGTATTATATACCTCTTGGGCATCTCCTGGCCAAACTCATCTATTACATGAGTTCATTCATATTATGACAATCCTCTGCTGGTCATGGCAATAATTATGAAAAATCCCTAAGTCAATTTGACCCATGAATTGACTAAAAACAACAATCGTTTCATCCTAATTGAAGGCAGATTTACTCTCATAAATGGGACGATTTTGGGTTGCAAACTCAACATCAAAATCTTCCTGATTAGAGCTATGTCATAACTTGACATCTAACGATAAATGGGGAATAAAACATATATGACCATAAAAGATGACGCACCCCAATTTAGGATGTCAGCAGGCCTCTCAATAGCACTAAGTACACCTGTAATTAGACATCTATGTTTAAGTGCTTAATAAATTGATTTCATTAATCAAACCCAACTTCCACCTTAGTGCATTAAGATTAGTGCACTAATTTAGGAGGTGCAATTTAGTTAAAGCTTTGGGACCACCTTGCACCCAAGTAGACTTGTAATCAGCCATAATATAAATATCATAGCTATTATTAGCTACAATAATTGGGACAATTTATGTAGAATTGAGGTGGTTTTGGAAGTAATTTAGTTATGCAGATAAATCAGGTAAGATCAAAGGATCCATCAATGGAATTAATCTATTAGCATTGATGATTTTCTCAAAGGGTTTATTTTTGAGTCAACCATCAAAATCTAACATTTCACCCCACTTGACTGGAATATAAACCCTGAGTTTCCCAATTCTCTCTTCATATCTGTAAATAACACCACTTCAGCATATCAGAAATTTTTCACTGCTCTTATTCCCAAACAACGTCATTATTTTAAATATATTGGACTAAACATATTTTGAATATGTTTTTAGATTGTTTTAAAGTCTTGATTAAGTATCTTATTTTTTTCCAACTTTAATGATGTCCATTTGGCCCTGTTTTCTTTCATTCAGTTACTAGATTGGGCTGAATTGGTGCATGAAGATGAAGAATTAGTTTCTGAGTCACCTCCCCCTCAAAGCGGAGAAATAAAAACCTTAATTAAGTTTTTAATCTTACCAATTCATTATATTTTTTTGTAATATATATTATTTTTCTCTTTTTTAACTATGTATGTTGATATATATATGTATATATTTTTTTACTATTTATATATTTTTCTTTTTATTATTATTATTATTATTATTATTTTCATAATTATTATTTTCAATTACTTGTATATGCTTATGTTTAAATTCTTCTCTTCTAATTGGGCCACTTTCTAAACTTCCTTAGGAAATTAGCATGGACTTGATTATAGACATGGCCCAATTTTTTCTCTTTAATAGTGTAAGAAAAGTTCAAAGTTTTCTCTATAACTTTAAATGGGCCAACCCAAATGAGATTTTAATTTTGAGTTCAGCTCAAACCATGGGTATTACAAATTAATACTTCATCCCCTACAGCAAATTTGGGCAAGTCATATCAGGTTTTTGATCTTTTCACGTTGGCCTTACAAAGTTCAAATTTATTATTGAAAGCCTGGGCTTACAGTTTAATTAAGGTTTCTGCAAGCCTCTCAACATACTAATAATAGCTCAATTCCTGGGGTTCTTGTAATAAATTATACAACAATGGTGGTAAGGCTGGATGCTTCTCATATAGAAGTTGAAAATGAGACATCTACATGGCCAAATGGTAAGAGATGTTGTATGCAAAAATGGCCAAACTGAGGAATGTACTCCATTTGGAGGACTTCTGAGAGTTCAGTTTCCTTAGGATATTGACAAGTGTTCCATTAACTCTTTCCACTGCACCATAAGTTTCTGGGTGGTATGGAGTTGACAGAACACCACGCACCCCCATTAATTCATTGAGCTTCTGGAGAATAACCGCGGTGAAATTTGTGCCATTATCCATTTTATGAATTGAGGACATCCGTGCTGATAAATGACTTGCTCCAATATAAATTTAGCAGTTGTTGAGGCTCCTAAGTCCCGAATAGCCCTGGCTTTGACCCATTTTGTCAAGTGATCAATTGCCACAATAATATATTTGGCTTTCACATTGCTAATTGGGAAGGGTCCAACCACATCTATGGATATAGTGTGCCAAGCAAATTTGGGCTGAACAAGATGGTATGAAGTAACTTTTTGGAAGGGTTTTCCCCTTGGCACTCTTGGCAACAGCTCAAAGTTTCATGGATGTCAAAATGCATTGATTCCCAATAGTAATTTTGCTTAAGCTGCTCCTTGGTTTTCTTAAATCCTCCATGGCCAGTGGCCTTATGAGCAGCCAAAATTAGATCTGCTCAAGCCAAGGGATGTGAGAATATATATTTCTTTCCATCAATAACCTTGAATAAGACTCCTTTTTCAGTGTATGTGTCCTTTCTTAATTTGGAGAAAATTTTCTGCACCTGTTTGGGCTTATCAGCAAAAGTTCCACTAACCATCTTCTTTAATAAGGCATTTGCAGGCTGATAGAGGGTTGCCACAATGGGCAGATGAGACAAACAATCAGCATTCTGATGTATAGCACCAGCCCAGTGCTTGATGGTATAGTCATAAGCCTGCAGCTTAAATGCCCAGCGAACCAAACGTCCTTCTGGCTCCTTCAAATTGTTAATCCAGCTTAGGGATGCATGATCAGTAACCACGGTGAAATGCACTTCATGAAGGTATACTCAGAACTGTTTATAGGCATATATAGCTGCCAAACACTCCCTTTCTGTCACATTATAATTTCTTTCATGGGCATTTAGGGTCCGACTAGCATAGGCTACTGGGTGCTCTTTGCCATCTTCTTTGACTTGGGACAAAATGGCTCCAGTTGCCATTAATGATGCATTAGTTTGGACAATAAACTCTCAGTCAAAGTCAGGATAACACAATACTGGTGTGACTAATAGGGCCAAATGAAGCTGGTCAAATGCCTCTTGGCAGGCCAAATTTCACTTAAAAGAGACCTTATCCTTAAGTAGATAAAATAAAGGTTTTCCAATTTGAGTAAAGTCAGCAGTAAATTGGTGATAGTACCTGATCATACCCAAAAATACTTGAATATCCCGCTTGGATTTGGGCCTCTTCATTTTAGATATTGCTTCCAATTTGGCCGGTTGTGGCCAAAGACCTTATTTATCAATTATAAACTCAAGGTATTCCAGCTGGTCCTTAAAGAATTGACACTTCCGGGGCTTGATCTTCAAGTTTGCAGCCGCTAACCTCTTGAATACCGCTTCCAGGTGTTCCAGATGTTCATCAAAGGTACGGCTGTATACGTTTATATTGTCTAGGTATACCAGTACACATGACAATTTAAGATCGCCCAGTATAGTGTCCATCGCTCTCTGGAAGGTAGCTGGAGCATTGCAGAGTCCTCAGGGCATCCCCATTGGTTGAAATAACCCTTCTTGGGTAATAATAGCGCACTTTTCTCGCTCATCTTCAAAAAATCAATTTGCTAATATCCACTAATTAAATCCATCGCTGAGAAGAACTTTTCACAAGCCTGTCTAGGGCATCGTCAATATGTGGAAGAGGATAGGAATCCTTTTTGGTAATGTTATTAAGCTTCCAGTAGTCAATAACAACCCTGTTGCTCCCATCTTTCTTTTTTACAATGAAAATTGGGGCAGCCCATGGACTCTTGGATGGCATCAACATACCACGGTCAAGAAGTTCCTTAATTTCCTTTGACACTACCTCTTCAGCAGGTTTCAAATGCCTAATTGGCCTTGATCAGATAGGTAAATGGTCTCCAGTATCAATCATATGGGTCACTCCTCTTGCACATCCAAGGTCAAAATCATCCTTAGCGAATATCTCATGGTATTTCTCGAATAATCCTCAAACTCAGTCCTTTTCTTGATCATTTAGTTCCCCTAATTTGGCCACAGGTATGACATTATGCACATATTCTAAATCATCATTGGGAAGCCCTAGCTCATCCAGGGTTTCAAAATCATGGAAAGATTCAATCTCTATTATAGGAATCAAATGGAGATAGGCAACAACCTGGTGCCTTTTGATGAAAATTGGCCAATTCTGCATGTTTGCACAGAGGACACAAATTTCTTGATGTCCGGGAATAATTATCCCAGATGCCACATTAGGTTTTAGTTGGGTTCAGGACCAAGGTTGATAAACTTCGCCATAAAGTTTTTCTGGAATTTGAATTGTTAGCCCAGTTGGGACTACTGCCTGCATTCCTGAGTCCAGAGTTAGCTCCCTGTTTGCTTGGAGGGGTATTCCCTTAGACTCATGGATTTGCGTTGACAGAGCCTTGACACGACGCTTCAATTTTTGGTATTTGATAGGGATTATTCCATCTTGATAGGCCAGATTAATAAACAGATTAGGCTTCTTTAGTCCCGATTTTGCATCTTTAGTATAATAAATCGGGATGGTTTGGTTCAAAATAGTTAAGGTATCATCCTTATGGCTAGTGAACACTCCATATCCTCTCATAAAATCAGTGCCAATAAGGACCTCATAGTTCTTATTAGGCAAGACTATAGCTGGAGGTGGATACTACTATAAACCCAAATCTTATAGGTAAGGCACTATATGCCCCAAGAGCTCTGGTGGTATGTGTTCCTGCAGTGCCATATTATTGATCATGGGCAACATCCGGGGCTATTCTCAACTTCTTCACCAACTTAGTGCTGACGATAAATAGAGGAGCTCCACTATCAATAATGGCCCAAACACGGACCTTATTGATAGCAATATTGGCATAGGTACACTCAGAGTATGGTTCAAAAGTGTTTATTAAGTGAATAGAATCAGAGTTGCCCAACTCCAAGTATGATTTGAGGCAAGAAAATATTTCAGGGAAGTTTTCTGCCAGAGTCTGCATAGGGATTGCGACCTGTACATCTTTTAGGGAGGGCAGGTCATGAGAGCGGGTAGTGTGAGGATCAAGGCCATGGTCCATAATTTGCTTGGCATATGGTTTGGCCACCTCTATTTGGGCCTCTTCTGAGGCTTCACCTAATTTTTGACCTTTTTGGGATCTGGTTGTAATCATATGTACATTGTCGGCCATAATAAGATGTAATGAATCTTCACTAATCAAATTGGACACAAAAAGTTTGCCAGGATCGGGAGGAATGTTTTTGGTATGATAGGTGGTAGTAGAGCATTCCGCCTCTACTCCACCTGCCCTTTTCCTGAATCTGTGTCCTTTTTGACTTTGTAAGCCACATTAACTCCTGTTTTCCCATCTATTTGGGCATAACACTTGCTGATGATGTGCCCTTTTCTACCACAACAATGACAAGTGATAGCACTAAATTTAGGACGGTCAGGTTTCTGTCCTTGGGATTCCCATTTCTTTCTTGATTGTGGCTCATATTACTAATTCTATGTTGAGGGCGCACCCATTGCAGATTGTTTGGCCGATTTGGTGAATCAAAGCTTCTTGCACAGCAGCATAAATAGTTCACAAGTCTATTTGTTTTCATATCACGATTAAAAGCAAGAAACATCACTCATTCCAAATCATGATATGGCTGTACAGCATGTTCCATGGCGATTAATGCATCATATTCGGTCATAATGTTCAATTTGAGGAGTACTTGAGCTTCATGGTAAAATTGATCAGCACTCTTTTATAGACTCATTAGGTCTAAACTCAATATTTAAGAGCTCCATCTTTCTAGTCGACAGCTTTTCAGGCCCACCGAATTCCTTAATGACGGCCTGTCTGGCCTTGTTGTAAGACCAATCTTCCCCTAAATATGGCATTACAAGGTCTACGCTGTGTGAGTCCAGACAATTGATGAGCGCTGTCACTTTTGCATGATCAGACGCTCCTCTCATGGCATTCTCAAATAGTTTCAAAAAGGAGTATACATTGCCATCTTTATCAAATTTTTGCAAAATAAGTGGTTTGAAGTCATCTCTGCTAGAGTCCCTAACTGGAGAGGCAGTTTCTCTTCTTAAGTTTGACTGACTTGGGGAACCTTCAAGAAGAATGGGATGCTGTGAGCGACTTAGAGTGGACATAGAAGTGAGAACTCATGAAATGGTTTGTGTATTCAATAAATCCGTCCTATAATCTTCATCTGCCTCATGATAATCATCCAAATTGCTCGACTCTGTTTTCCAAAATTAGGACTGTCGTGGCTTCTTAAGCGCACTTTGGCGTGCCTTTAGAGCTGCTTCTTCATCCTCCCCTCCCCCAAGACTGGTTGCGTACTTGCAACTATTAGTCTTAAGATACTCCATTTCCTTGTTAGCTTGAGTGATATCTGCTTCAGCTAATGTCATTCAGGCTGAAAGTGCTTTCATTTCTTCTGACATTCTTGAAATCCTTGTGTTAGCAAGCGCCAGTTGACTCTCCATATTGATTTTCTCCTCAAATAAAATTGTATTGGAAGTATAGAGTTCAGAAATACTTGACCATATGTTACTAATTTGGCCTTGATATCTGAATTATCTTATTGTTCTACTGTAGCAAGAGGTAACTGAGCTAAAGCCTCGATATCTCTCTGGGTAGTTGACAATTTGGTCCAATTAATCTTCCAATTTGATATATTTTTCCTCCAACTCTTGAAGTGTTTTTCTTGTATCTTGACCCTGTTGTAGAAGGTTTTCGTATTGGCTGCGACATAATGATACTACGTCTCAAGTCTGATGCAGTGGTTGGTGATATCCTGTTTCCACTGACTTGAAAATCCCAAATTGTTCAGCACTTGTGTAGCTATATTCAGGATGCCTCCACTAAGTTGAGTTACCAACTCATTAATTCGGCCATGAGCTTCTGCTGCAACTCCAGTGTTTTAAATGATTGCTTTGCATACTTCTGCAAAGCAAGTATCAAGTTTCTCTAATAAGCAAGCATGGGCCAACTGTTCCTCATCTTGAATACGGTGAATGTGAGAAAGCTCAAGATTTTGATGTGCAAAGATGCGTTGAGCATGCTTAATAGATGATTGTACAAAATTAACTAGATATTCATATGTGTTGGCATGACTCTCCTGAAGTCTTTGGGCCAAAGCAGCCATGGTGGCTTCTCTATATTTTTGATAAATTTCGTTCTTTAGTGCTTGATCCTTCATATAATAAAATAGACCAAAGCTCAGGTCAATTGTTGAATCACTGATCTGGTAGCCTCAAAACAGGGCTTCCAACATTTCCTTGATGTTGGCCTGGGTAAACTCGGCCAGATTGGAAGGTAAAGTTAGACCTGTTCCAGTTGCTATTAGCTCTAATGAGTACTTGTTCCCCTCCTAATTGTTGGAATGATTTGAGGTAAAATGTTTAATAAACTGAAAATCGCTTGTTACAATTTTGTTGTTGCTGTACTTTTTGGCAAATTCTGAAAGCTGATCTTCCATATTCATATTAAGGTAGTTGTTTTATCTTTGAGTGAGCACCAAAATATTAAGTTTTCAGCTAATGGTGCAAGCTAAAATAACTTAACAATGAAATTGAAGATATAAACTCACTTTTCAAATGAAACTCTGCTCATAATTGGGAAGTAGATTCTCCAATAATCTTCAATAATAGCCAAGTAACTCTGGTACGCTCACTGTTCTTAAGTCTACTGCACCAATAAATATGAGACCTTCTGCCTTTGTACAAAATTAGGAAATTATTCCTCTATAATTGGTACTACTTCTGTGGCAGGCAACTACTTACTTTTCTTTGGGAAGAATAAATATACACAACTATCTAATATAGATGTAATGGCAACAAATATGAATATCAGACAGACAACAGATGGATAACAATAATTATTAAGCTAAGTGACAGTAGTTATTAATGATTAATATTTAAATGATAAATAATAAAATTGATTGATGTTTTATTAATTGGCCAGGTACCAGTATTATATACCTCTTGGGCATCTCCTGGCCAAACTCATCTATTAGATGAGTTCATTCATATTATGACAATCCTCTGCTGGTCATGGCAGTAATTTTTAAAAATCCTAAGTCAATCAGCCCATGAATTGAATAAAAATAACAATTGTTTCAGCTTAATTGAAGGCAACTTTACTCTCATATTCGGGACAATTTTGGGTTGCAAACTCAACATCAAAATCTTCCTGATTAGAGCTATGTTATAACTCAACGTCTAACAATAAATGGGGAATAAAACATATATGACCATAAAAGATGATGCACCCCAATTTGGGACATCATCAGGCCTCACAATAACACTAAGTATGCCGTAATTGGGACATCTATATTTAAGTGCTTAATAAATTGATTTTATTAATCAAACCCAACTTCCACCTTAGTGCATTAAGATTAGTGCACTAATTTAGGAGGTGCAATCTAGTTAATGCTGTGGGACCACCTTGCACCCAAGCGGACTTGTAATCAGCCATAATATAAATATCATAGCTATTATTAGCTACAATAATTGGGACAATTTAAATAGAATTAAGGTGGTCTTGGAAGGAATTTAGTTATGCAGATAAATCAGGTAAGATCAAAGGATCCATTAATAGGATTAATCTATTAGCATTGATGGTTTTCTCAAAGGGTTTATTTTCAATTCAACCATCAAAATCTAACACATACAGTTCTGCTGGAATGAATAATTTTAATAGGAATTTGGAGGGCTTCATATGATATGAGGCCAGCTTCAATAATGTGATGAGGTTTCTCAAGGGAAAGCACATAAGTTGCATAAGCTTTCAGTTCATCTTATCCATGACCAGTTTTGATGTAATGGTGGGCCTCATTAGAGAAAAGCACATTGGGTGCAGAGCCATTAAGTTCAGCTTTGGGCTTCAACTATTCAGTTAGATAATTCATATTTATTTTGGTTTTCTAAAACAAAAAAAAATATTTTATAGTTTTAGGCCTTCAAAACAGCATTTTCATCGTCACTTGTTTTAATTTAAGTGCTTGCATTAAAAATATAGTCACATAGTTTGTTTTCTTCTTATTCAATATTTTTCTGGATAGTTTTATGGGTTGTCAATCCTTTACCAGATTAATCCTAATTTTTGCTAACTTATCCCATATATCTTATGTCGTATGATTGTAGTGGATCTCATTTGGAGCTGCACCAGAGCTTGAGAAAGTTATATCAAACCTATATATGGCAAGAAGGGTAGAACCCTTCTTTTCTACGCCGTTTCATCACTTACATTAATGTAAAAGTCATCTTCTGCAACTTTAAGTGTGGCATTATCTTTATAATTGATAATTTATTAGAGCTGCTGTTTACTAGAATGTATATCATATGTACACTCTCTTTGCAGCTTACTTTATAAATCCTCCATTGTTTCAACTAGCCTATAACACAATTCATTCATAACATCTTCAATATCCAAGTGATTCTGGGCATGGTCAAACTGTGATTTTTAAATTACTTTCATATCCTAAAGTAGTGTTAAGTGTAAAGGTTTTTTAGGGACCTTAAATTGTTCCCAATCTAAATTTTTGTTTATCTTCAACCCACCAAAAAATTGGTTTATCTAAAAAGGCTCCCTGTAGTGAGCACTAATTCTGTTAGGTCATCGACTTTAAGGAAGGCAGACTAACTTATTGTTTGAAGTAACTTTCAGAGTATGTGATTTTGGGTTAAGATTTTGTAGGCATGCCTTATATCTAGTAAAAGGTCCAGAATTGCACGATGAGTTTTCTTATATTTCTCAATTTAAAGGTTTAAGATATTATAGTATGTCCTTATATCAATGGTAAAATAATTTTGTATTATATATATAATTAGCATTACATAAAGTGCTAGGTATATAAGAGGTAATTTAGAAAGGGAGGATCACTATATCTTATTGGTTAGTTGATCGGTTTGGAGGTAATTTGCTCCTAATTTGTTCATTTGTGAAATTTGGTATTATTAGTTTTTAATTAATTGGTGCTTTGTACCCTAATTTTAAAGTTATTTTGAGCCTTAAGACCAACAAAGCATTGATTTATAAAATGATATAAATGCTAGCTTTTATAGTTAAAAGTAATATTAAAATTGAAAACCACAATTCAGGGCTTCACTATTAGTAGAGAAAGGCTTGACAATTATCTTTTAGGATAGGAGCCATCAGAGTGAAATAGTTCTTGATATGGCTATTATTAGAGGCTATTTATATAGTTGAATCAGCTTCTGATAAAAATTTAACCCTTCTAGCACGTCATCCTCTTGAGTGAGGTGTTAATAAAATTTGAGTGTCTTGTTGCGTTAAAACACTATAGTGATAAAGTTTTCCTTGCGTTAACAATATCTTAGTCCCTCCAAAAATATTAGTACACCCTGGTTGAGCTCCTGATAGGAAACTAAGATATTCACAAGTATAAAGCAACTTGGTCAGTGCAATCAATGTCAAGTCATGGATTTTAATTTTTGTTTATGCCAATCTGAATTTTTCCTTGACAGACTCAAATGCATTAAAAATACATGTATGTTCTCCACCCATCTGAAAGAGAGAAGCTGAACAACATGAACATGCCCATCGTTTCTTAAGAAGTAGGGACCTAGAATGGCTCGCTGAACTTCTAATATTGAGGAAGTTTTTACAAGGCAGAAATGGTGGTTGATGCATGAAGGGGAGCTCAGTTTGCTGGTAGGCTTATGTGCAAGCATTGCCAAAATGTGGGAATTTAGTAAGAATGGGGGATCACTACTAGGCAAAGAATATATCTCATCACTAAAACTGCTGATGGTGCTAGAAATGTGTTCCTCACTACCACAAAGGGCTAAGAGTCCCTCAAATGGTGTTGCTTTCTTATCTTCTTTAAGGAAATGACAGCTGTTCTTAAAGTAGATCATGAGTTCATAAGTTTTATAATAGGCGTTCCAGTTATAATTCTTCAGAGTTTGTTTTGTCTTCAAAGAGGCCTAGTTATTATAGTACACTATCCAGAGATTGAGAAAGAAATCCTTTTCAGATTATAGTGTGCTTTTATGTTAAAATAGGCGCTTAGGCATCAAACTCCAACTGCACGGTCTAGTTGCACCAAATAAAATAGTAATATGTATGATAAAAGATAACCTAGAAAATGTTAAATAAACCTTTCTATATTTCAAACAAGTTTTATTATATACTAAAATAAAGCGCACCAAAATATTTATTATTGACAAAGGCTTTTTTCTGAGGGTTGTTGTCCAGGTAGTTGCAGTAAAGCTTAAAAATATTACTTGTATAACCCAAAACCCTTCTCAAACCAGCAGTCTCTTCATTATAAATACTAAATTCTAATTACATTTTGAAAAAACCAACTGATAAAAATGATAGCACTTAGGATTTTAGTCCATTTTATAATTTTTAAAGGTCAGAGAGACTAGAGCTTTAGCCTTGGAGATTTACACATTTATAGAAATGGCCTATTACATCAAAACTCTGGAAAATGGCTGAAAATAATCAATAAAAACACCGTTAAGAATGCGTTTACGTTGGTGCTAGGAAGGTAGAAACATTAAAATAAGTAGCCATACTTTCACAGCCTCTGGGGAAAGATAAATCCACTTAAATTAGTGAATTGACGTTTATCACCGGTGGGGTGGCAAGAGATTAATCATGACTTTGATAATACAAATACTTCGTCAATGTGGCCTAACAAAATCATAGTTATGAATATTACTTGTTGACACATCCATGAAGCAAGGATCAATTAAAGCAATATATATTTAATGGAATTAATCCCCAATAACCTATAATGAATTTTGTTAAAAGATGACAAACTCCAAGGCAAGGACTGATTAAAAAAACGTTTAAATTGAGGAGGTAGTCTAGGAGGATTGATGGCAGAATTAAATCAAATATATAAACGCTGGTTTGGGGCAAAGTATTGGATTTGGGCATCTGTCTGATTAATAGTTAGTTTATAAGTAAGTTATATACCAGTTTGTTCATATAAGAACAGGAAATTTCATTTCCATCTCTCTTTCATTTTGATCACTTTTTTAATCAAATTCAAAATTTAAAAAGTTTTACTCTTGACCGCCTTTCACGTCACGCTGAACCTAGCCTATGTCAACTGGATTGACGCCTTCTGCCCCACGTGGGGCGGCAGTGCGCCACCTTCTGGCGTTTATCATCCGCCGCTAAAATTCCCTCAGGCTGACTCAGCTAACCCCCCCCAACCACTTCCAGCCGCTACATCCCACCTCAGGACCTAGCCCACCACCTCACACACTCACAGGCGGTGCTCAGAAGCCCCCTGGTGCTCCCTTGGAACAACCTGTATTATGGCCTTCAGGTTGATTATGGGAACCTCTTCCCCTACGCAAGCACGGCGATCATTGAGATGGCCACAGCAGTGTAAAATTCTGCCAGATTTATTGATTTCCGCCCCTTTTAGGGGCACTTCAAAATTGGCTTCTCTTGTGAAGCTCACGCCTTGGCGGCAGCACAGCTGCCATTAACTTATAAAATACAACAACTATCAGAACTTTCTTTCCAGATGAGGCCACACTGGTGGCCCAGTTTATCATCTTGCCTTCTCATCTCTCCCCCAAACACTTCTGCCATGAGCTCACGGAGGGCTTAGCTGTCTATAGTGCCAACCCCATGCTGCAGTTTGTGATTCCAAATGGCACTGATCGTCTTACTAAACCTCGTGCATTTGCAGTAATTTTCCCCTTATGTTGTGACACCCACCTCACAATACCCCCCACGCCATGATCTGATCCACCCCTGATCATCCTTTTCTGGGCGCATGTCAAAAATGGCTGCACCATTTGCCCCTTGTGCTTTGCTCTTGACCATTCAAAGAACAAGTTCCCAGTGCTTTCCATTAAAGCTGCTTCCACTTCTCCTTCATCTGGTGTAATCACTGCTTCTGATTTACTAAATTTTTTGCTTTGGGATTAAACCTCCCACCCCCACTCTCAACCACCACAATTGTTGCTCCCACTGCTTTTTCCACTCAAGGTTTGACTTCTAGACCCCTCCCTGAGCAGATGGCCGATCAGGTGCTGGCAGATTTTTATGGTCCACTGTGCACAGCCAACCACCAGCCTCCGCCCCACCAACTCCTGTTGCTGGCCCAGCTCTGGCCGTGTCAGATCTTTTGAAGCTCTTAAATGGATTAATAATGCAGACTGCCCCTACGGATTTAATCCTGACTTTGAATGGTTAGAATTCTTTATACAACCACTTGATTTGACTCTCTGCCACCCTTTCTATCATTTTGGCAAATTCCCAATTTTAGAGAAATATTCATCAAAAGGCTGTCAATACAGTCTTTGCCTCACCAACTCCCTCCTCCAACAAGCCCTCCAAATGGCAATCAAGCCTCTTTGCGAGGGTTTTCTTATACCTAGCATCCTTGTAAATTTCCCCAAGGATGCCAAGTTTAGTATTAAAGAACTAGCATTTGCAGTAGGCTGCGCATGCGTTGATATGAAGATTTTTGCTCTTTGACTGTCCCAAACCCACCAACGAATTAAATTCTTCACTTGTGTGTCTTACCTTATTACCTTCGACAAATTTCAACTCACCCAATATGTTAAGGCGATATACACTGCTGGCCTCATTTATGTGGAGAACCCACACCTTTTACCCTTCTGCCGCACGCCACTGATTCTCCCACCCCTTTTATCTAACTTTGCCCAACACTGAAGCTGGCACCAGATAAAAAATTCCCTCACCCCCTCTTCCCCTATGTTATGATTCCAATTTAACTGGATGATAAGCTTAGAACAGCAAGGGCGGATTGGAAAGAATCCGCCAAACATGATATCAGTTAAGTTTATTTGAGTGCCTCAAGATGAGGCAATACTTGAATAATGTGTTATTATTGGATTGCTTTTAAATAAGGCGATAAGGTGTAAGGCGATGTGAACATTTGACAAATACAAACTAGATTACCTCCAACTAGGGCAATAGAGAGCTAAAGAGAAACAAGCCAAAACCAAGGAGAATTGGCAGAATATAATAGTCCAATCTATGAGAGCGTTATCATCTGAAGCCACTATATATAAGTGAGATGGGCAATAGAGAGAAAGGAGGTTGTTATTAGTAGAGAGAGAACTGACCAGCGAAAGGTCGCTGTATTTATTAAAAGTAAATATAGAGTTGTTGAAGCGATTGCTCCTATCTTTAGTATATTTTCAAGTGCATTCAAAGGACTGATGATCCCCACATTGTCTGTCTGTTTTTCAGTGGGTTTGACCTGTGAAAAAAATATGGAGGATCCTAACAATACCATCTGAATTTATAATAGTGGTGCTCACTACAGAGGGCCCATTGATCAACCACTAAGTATTCCGAATCTCCACTCACCATCTATGTCTTATAAAGCCTGCATTTCTGGGGAATCTTCACAAAACACTATACCAGCTGAGTATGAGGAACTCAAACTCATCTTTGACGCAGTGTTCAAAAAACAGGATGAACTTCTTCAAGAACGAAATGCTGTCATGCACCATCTTAATAGGACGTTTAGCTAAAATGCAAATTTTGGTACAACAAAACAAGGAACTTGCTAATCATACAAATTATACCACTGAACGGCTGCAGTGCGCAGAGCGGATATTGACCAGTGCCTCTCAGTCTTCTCACTGGGAAGAGGATGAACAACAAGGAGGGCACCATATGAGGAGGAATATGACGCTGGTCAGAGATACTACACCCAGGATGGTAGCACTGGATACAAATATGAGTTGGAGCGCCAATTCCCTCAAGTGATGGTGGTGCTGCCCATGGCAGAAGGCCACACTACCCCCAAAGCAGCGGACATCCCAACTTCCACTGGTCCAGCTTCCATTGAGAAAATGCTATTGGATCTTAACCCATTCCTCAGTGTGGCCCAAAAAGCTGGGAACGGGATGAGGAGGTTAATATTGAGAAACTACCTCCGTTTGATCGAAATAGGAATATCCATGGCTTCTTAAAACAGTTTGAATTTGCATCAGAAGGCGAATCTGATAGATGGAAGGCTAAACTGTTGATATCTGCCATGGATGTTGGTAGTGACAATCAAGTCATCTGTTACCTCCCAAGTAGCTCTGTTACCTATAGGGATGTAAAAGATACCATGCTTCGCCTGTTTGGGGACACCTCTAAGATGTCACAGCGGAAAGTGTTATTCTTAATGATTAAATTCAACTGAAACTAGACTCTCCTTGAGTTCGCTGATAAATTTATAATGGAAGCTCATGTGCTGATTGGGGCAGGATACTTAGCAGAAGCCGACATGTGCATTTCCATGACCACTGCAGTGAAACCATACCAAGAGCTTCACAATGCCATTTGCAGCTTCTGGATGACGACGTTCTCCCGCTCAAAATTGTATAGTTTTTGCGTTGCATATTCCCTGATTTTCCACTGATAAATATGGACAGAAGACTACTGCCTCTGCTATACCCTCTTATTCATAAGAATACTCTCATCTGACTCATGTTCCTCCTAGCAACCCTCAACCTTACTATAAATCTGCACCTGTCCTCAGCTGAATCATTCTCAACAGTTTGATTATTGCCCAGGGGCTGGTTATGAAAACTGTCAGCAACCTAGCTACTGACCAGGACCTAGCTACGCCAAACATCAGCAATTTCTTATTGACCTACTGTGGTTACGTTAAATGACCCCAAACTTTCTAACCTGGGGCCTCTTATGAAAATTATGGACGTGGCTCTTATGATTATCTTCTATGAATGTGGCCAACCTGGTCACTTGGCAAAATTCTGCCATAACCACCATGTGCACTACGAACACTAAGATCAATACTACCTGAGAAAAGATGGAGTGGAGTAGAGATGGGACTCTCTACCTCTGTGATCCCAACCCAAAACGTCCCTGATTCAATAGTAGTATATCCCATGGAAGTCCCTCAGTACGATGACGGAATTTTATACCAGCAGCCAGTTGGTAGTGAACGTAGTGATACGAGCTCAAGCCAAGGCCGCAGCAGACAAAGGATCCCCAGAGCAACTAAAGCCGTATGCCTGTCAAATGTTTGATCAAGCTTCCTCAGATAAGCTGGATTCTGCCGCAGATGCGCCAACTCTGAAAGGAGTGAACGTTGCCCTTCCAGTAGACGCCATTGTCAAAGAATATCCCAAAGTTGGTGAGGGGATAATGAGTTTTCTTGAAAAGAGAGATCCTGTAAATGTCCACATATTAAACAGCCAATATTCTTCTTATTCCGAGTGTACATACTGTAATATTTTTGTAGCGAAAAATTAAGTTTGTGCTATAGTAGATACTGGCGCTTCAGTCAACATACTTTCCACTAAGTTGATGGCAAAGTTGACGTTAAAGCCTGATGTGGACCATCAAAATGGTGTATGGAACTGCTGGAGCAGAAAGCACTATCTCTGAGGGAGCATACAGTGTGCTAACTCTGCGTATTAGGTCCATTGTCATTGTACTCCGGTGATTGTGCTAACAAATGAATACTATGGCTTGCTAATTGAAACCACTTTCCTGCGACATTTCTTGGGCTGTTGTTAATATGATGCAGGAGACCCTTGCCATTTTGGGAAAACGGATCCAATTACTTCACCTCTAAAATTATACTGAAGGATCTGGTGCACATGAGCCACATTAACCTTGTATATAGTGATGGGGTAATGCCAGTTCACTATCATCGACTAAAAAACAAGACTCAGCCTCTTCCCCAGAAGATATATGAATATCAAGGGATACCTCTCAAAGCTGCAGGGCCCACATCTATTCCTTCTGGACATCAAGTTTTAGTGAACACCAAGTTAGAAGTGGAAGTGCCTGTCAGGCTATATGGGAAGTCATTGGGCTCTATCATCAAACACAGTTTGAGCCTCATGTGGCTCCAGGGATTATAATTCCAGGCCATAGGGAATTAAGGTTTTGTTAGCAAATCTCCAGAATGAATCAATGCAAATCCACTGACACCAAATAGTAGCGTATTTACATTTGGCTCCAATAGAAGAGGTCCTTCAGGTTCATGATTTTGGGTCATTAGACGAATTTGGTCTATCAGTTGAGGCACCGGCTAGTGTAATAATGGTGGTACCACAGAGTAATTTAATAGGGCTATTGGAAGAAAAAAAATCAAAAGTTTTATTTTGGAAATACAAGGGATTTTCACTGTCGATGATCTTGACTTAGGGTGTGCTCAGGGGGTGGTCCATTGAGTGGACACAGTAGATCATATCCATATGGTCTCAGCCAATCCTCCAATTGAGGGCAGCGGAAGATGTTGTTACTGAGGAAATTGATAAGTTGCTGGAGCAAGGGATGCTTAAACCATCCAAGAGTCCGTGGGCTTCGCCTGTTCTGATTCTAAAAAAGAAGGATGGCACTAACCGCATAGTAATAGACTAACTGAAGCTCAATAGTATTACAAAAAAGGACTCATATCCCTTGCCACGGATTAATAATGCTTTGGATCAGTTAGGGGGTGCCCATTATATTTCAGCAATGGACTTGATGTCAGGTTGCTGGCAAATCAAGCTACCTGCGGAAGAACAGAAAAAATGCGCTGTAATCACATCCAAAGGCCTTTTTCAACTGACTTGGATGCCTCAAGGGCTTTGTAATGCCCCAGCTACATTTCAGCAAGACATGGACACTATTCTCTGTGACCTGAAGCTGTCATGTGTCCTCATATACCTCGATGAAATAAATGTTTTCTCTAGAACCTTTTCAAAGCACCTCAATCATCTAGAAGCAGTATTCCGCCAGCTTGCTGAGGCGAACATCAAAATTAAGCCTTAAAAATGTAACTTCTTTATAGATCAGTTGGAATACCTGGGGTTTGTGTTAGACTCTAAGGGGCTGAAAGCACAGCTGGCTAAGGTGGAGGCCATCCATAAAATGACTACAGCTAATAGTAAATGTGACATAAAGTTATTCTTGAGAATGGTTGGTTGCTACCAGCGCTTCATCCCTAACTTTAGCTGTATTGGGGGGCCACTATTTGAGCTGTTAAAAAGGATGCTGTTTTCTAATGGATGGAGTGTCTCATAGGCCTTGAATACACTTTTTACAGCACTGGTTAGTGCACAGGTGTTACGCTATCCAAACTTTGATATGGGAGTTTATTGTTTATATGGATGCGTCCCTTTTCGCTGTTGGGGCGGTACTTTCTCAGAAAGATGATGAGGAGAGGAGCACCCCATAGCATACTGCAGTCAAAGTCTGAACCGCCATGAGCATAATTGTACTGTGCCTGAGCGGAAATGCATATTGGTGATCTATGTAAATAGGCAATTTAGAGTCTACTTGAATGGGGCAAAGTTTAAAGTTATAACAGATCGCGCGTCATTACGCTGATTGCAGAACCTCAAAGAGCCTGAAGGGCGTTTGGCTCAATGGGCTCTTAAGCTGCAGGCTTATGACTTCAAGATCCTGCATCGACCAGAAGTAAAGCATCAGAATGCTGACTGTTTATCTCGATTGCTAACTGTGCCTTGATGGCAGACCTCAGTGATGTGATATATGATAAGATGCTCAGTGGAAAATATGATGACGAACTTCCCCCAGTGATCAAAGCATTGAATGAGATGCAAATGAATACAGTCCGATTGAATGGGGAACTGTACAAGTGGATTGGCGATTCTACAGTGAATTTTCTGTGACCCTCAGCACAGTGGGAATCATTATGAGCACCCACAAGGCAGTCAGACATGGTGGGGTGCATAAGACAATGGAGTTGTTGCGTTCTCAGTACTTTTTTGGAAAGCATGAGCTTCGAAGTGCTTGCTACTTCCTGTTTCCATCAGTGCCAAGTTGAGAAGCCATTCCACCATAAGACTTCATACTGGGTAGTGAAACCACATTTTGCTTGGCATACAATTTCCTTTGATGTCGTTGGTCCCTTGCCAACAGGAGCTAACTTGTCCAAGTATATTCTAATGGCTATTGACCACTTGACCAGGTGGGTTGAGGCGCGTGCAATATGGGATTTGGGGGTGGTCACAGTGGCCAAGTTCATAATGGAATGTATTATTCAGCAACATGGCTGCCCTCAGTTCATTCTCACTGATAATAGAACAAACTTCACCTCATCCTCCCCAAACTGAATGAGCTTATGGGTATCTGCAGGGTTCTGATGACTACATATCACCCCAAGTCCAATGGAATAGTCAAATGGGTGAATGGGACTCTGGTGAACATACTACAAAAAATAGTAATGGATTGACCTTCTGATTGGAGCTCCCTCCTTCCCACTGGCGTGTTTTTCTATGATATTAGTTACCATTCCACCAAGGGTAAGAGCCCCTTCCAGCTACTTTATAGCTGACACCCGGC